>CM060962.1:158239180-158406680 GCA_030765045.1 Tenodera sinensis
GTACTACTACTACTACTAGTACTACTACTACAACTACTACTACTATTACTACTACAACTACTACAACTACTACTACTATTACTACTACAACTACTACTACTGCTGCTACTCCTATTACTACTATCATTAATACTATTAATGTTGCTGGAGGAAGTACTATAGTTTAAAGGAACAATAATAGCAGGAGAGACAGGAATAAAATAGAATAAAATGCACTAATAATGATCATGCTAATGACTGGACGACAGAATTGTGCATTAGCATTAGTTCTTGCCAAGTAATCTATCATCAACACTTCATGGATTAGGAGACTTCTGTTCCGGTCTCAAGTCTCTCTCCACCTTCTCATCGGTCTTCCAACATCTCTCCTTCCATATGGTTGGTAATTGTACGCCATTTTGGGGTATCGGGTATTGGTCATCCATGGTAAATGATTTCTGCAGCTGTCCCTATATTGGTTTATTTCATCATTTATTGGGAAAATGCCTAGTTCTTCTCTTATTTCTTCACTTTTTTATTTTATCCTTTATTGTACACTCCTTTATGGCTCTAAGGTATCTCATTTCTGGTGCATTTATTTTATCTAATCTTTCTTCTTTATGGTCCATGTTTCACAACCATGCGTTAACGTGGGAATCGTCACTGTTTTGTAAAATTTTAAGCTTGTTTCTCATCTTGTTTTTCTTTTTAATGTTCTTGCTGATATTCCGCAACTTTTCTGGAATTTACTTACTTTATTATTTAGGTCTTGGTTATTCTGATATGTTATATTGAATCCTAAATAATGAAACTTCTGTGTATTTGATCCAGCACTATGTTATTTATTACTATTTTGGATCTGTGAGGGTACTTTCCTTGAAAGGCCATTATTTTCGTTTTATTAGTTGATATTTCAGGACCATATTCTCTTAATACATTCCCCAATTGAAAAACACTTTTCTGTAAATCATTTTCTGTTTGTTGAATTATATCATCAGCATATAGTAGTATATTTATTGTATTATATCTATTTATTTTTATTCGTGAAGATATTTTACCATTTACTTCTCTAAGAATTTCGCCCATCCACATGTATATTAAAACACTGCGGAGACAAACTGCATCCTTATCTTAATCCCTTATTAATTTTCATTTCTTCTGAAAATCGTCCAAGTAGTCTAACAGAGCATAATAACGGGACCTTCTGAAAGGTGAATTGGTTTGAAAAATCCAATATCATGGCAGGGAGTCGTAGCTCAGATCTTGAAGTTTCCTTGCCAACACTCTTCCAGTAAGCTGTTGTGGTGAGGTGCCAGATAATGTCTAACTTATCTATCCTGTTTAACTTTGAAGGTCATCTAAAGTACTGCCAGGCATACATAATAGTCTTCCACTATAAATCACATTGATCATTGATCAGATTGATCAATTACTAATCGTCTTAAAGGCATGATTCAGCTGCAACCATAAGCGCTTAATCTTTTACACTGATCGAAAAGCTGGTGTAAAATTATATACGTGTGATGAACTGTGTGGCAGTATTTTCAACTATAACCTGGAACCAACGTATTGTTCTCCGGACAGTAACAATAAAGCAGGACGAAAATTCTCTGGTTGCCTGTAGATCAAGAGTTTTAAATCCAATGTGAATCTGGAAAAGGGAGCTCAAAGAGCTGTCACTGAGCCCCATTTGGCAATATTCTGGGAGAGAAATGCCCTTGAGGACGCACGGGTCATCTTGAGTACACACCTGATGCTAAGTGAATTGTCCTGTCCGGCAAGTGATTGACAAAGATCACTTCCGGAGACTTTCCCTGGGGAGAATGTTCTCGCTTTGGATCAGTCCGTCAGTTCCATCAGCCCTCGCCTCCTCCTGCTTTATTTACTTTTGCTTTTGGCCATTTCCTCCCCGTCTCATTTAATTTAGCCCTCCTTTTCCGTTTCTGAACCTGTCTTTCAAAGTCCAGCACCACACCAAAAAAACTGTCTGTAAAGATTTTTTTTTTAAACGTACGTACAGGCCTATTAGAATACTGTGACTACAAATAGACGAGGAAAAATAAAATACAAGGTAAATATAGCTCAGCGTTATACCTACATACTTACCTATGTATAAGACTGAGGAGCTACTTGGGAAGGTAAGCCGAAGCTGGTGATATATTCCAGGTCTAAGAGATGGAGATGTCATCTTATACACCATACGACACGGAGATCTAGACATGTGCATCGAAACTATTGATGCATGTTCTTTCTTCTATTTTTCATAGATTTGTAAAAAGTCGCGTTGGATAGCAGGTGGATAAGTAATAGCCCCTTGAAGGTAAGGTCAAGGATATCGTGACAGTGCCATGCGCGCCGATTCCCCAAACCTGGTCAAACATGTATGTTGCTGATAACACAGAGCTTGTTCACTCATTAAAACAATTTCTTATATTTTCAATGAAATCTTAAAAGAAAATTGCTATAAGGCAAATACATTTGTTTAACATTGAAAGGAATAGCGGATGAACATAAATGTTTTAACTCAAACGTTTACTTATCTACACTTGGAATTCAAGAGGTACGGTAAGTCATTTACAACTTCAGTGGAAACAGGAAAAAGAAAATAATGTTCTTGTCAAAGACCCAAGGAAATTTAATGCACAAAAGGAATTATTTAAAATTATATATATATATATATATATATATATATTTGCATACAACCTATATTTAGGATGGTTTATAATTAGTAGATACAAAACTGTTCATTATCTTCAGTGAAAATAAACAAAAAGAAAGCAGTCAGTTTTGTTTCATAATTTCAAAGTAGTTAGTGAAAAAAACGAAAGTGTTTCATCAAGCGTTTAATATACAGTACCAAAATAAAATATATAATTTTCATTTAATTTTATAGTAAAGGAATCATAAACTGCTTACATTGTGGTAACACTCATTTTAATGAGGATAAGAAAAATGTTATTGGGACAGATATTTGTTTCTAAACCCTCAGAAAATGGTCCACGAAATGTTATGCATTTGTTCAAAACTAAAGGGTATCATATTATTTAATTATGTATGAATTAAGAAAGGAAATAATTTATGGCTAAAACATTCCAAAAATTCAAGTAATAATATGTAAAATGTGACAAGGAAAAGAATTTATAAAATGTATTGAAGCACATTGTGAAAAATCCGAGTGATCGTGAAAAGTGATGTTGTTAGGAGTCGCTGAAAAACCTTTTACGAGATAAGCGCGAGTAGACAAGATGACTAAGGTTAGTACGTAATGTGAAACTGTTGTAGCATAGTTATTCAGTTAGTGTTACTAAGATATACACGATTACCGAATAATAAACAGTGTAATTTGTGAGTAAATGCTTTAAAAGCTTTATTAGCAACAAAGTATTTTAGTTTACGTCTTCGAGACCATGAGTCAGAGAAAGGAATAAGATCCCCATGCCGCGACTGCAGCCAGGCCTAGGCGAGAGACATCAAAAGCCAAAATTATTGAGTATCACCGGAAGTACCGTCTCATTAATTCGCATGATACCACAACTAAGACATGTTTGGGCCGTTGCTATGAGTTGGATTGCAGCGTAAATTGAAATGTGAATAAGATGTGCTAAATTGCTGGAAAACGGTAATTTAAGAGATATCGTGAAATCAACAAAAATACTTACGTGCAATTAGATCAGTTTGTTGTGCTATCGTATATTCAATTGGACATCGTTTTATCGTTCCGTTTATGAGTTATAGTGCCACTAAATGTACCCAAAACGTATTTGTTGTATTGAAATAAGCATTCACAGACTAAAATCATATTTTAAGAATAAGTTTTCATTCGGCTCTATGTTTTTTAAGCTGTTGACATCAGTATATGACATTCCATTCCAGTATTGAACAACGCGGTCTTGCAGAAGTGTTTGCATGTTACTAACTAATCCAGCTATATCTAAACCATACCTTCTTCCTTTCTGTTGTTTTAAACTGTGGGTATTTTCTAACGAATACTTCATCTCTCTCGTGCTCTTCCTTTCCTTTCTTTTATGTGGCTTTAACTACACGGCCATATTCCAACGGATCTGGCAGGAAATACCTCATAGACTGGTGTAGACCAGACTGTTAACCTTCTAGGACTCATCCTGTGCCACGCCATCTTGCTTCGTCACGTGTTCACAGAGGTCTTAGTGCTAGGTAACTGTATATCTGCTTCTATACGTGACGGGCGGATGATCCCATTTCACTATCTGTAGCACTCACTCTGACAATTTATTTTTATTTCTGCCATTGTTTTGGATCTAAAGTTGAAGTTTAGGTCGTGGAATTAAAAGTTTAATTGGTATTTGCCTTGACAACTAAGGAAAACCACGAAAAAAGTGAGATTAGTCGTTCCACTGGATGTGAACTTGGGGCCTCCTAAATGTGAGCCAATAAGTTACCGCTTGAGCCATCACGCTCGGTGCATACTTTTTAAGGCATGCGACATAAAGGAACGGCTGATATAGTATGTGATACTCGAGCTGTTCATGTAACAAACGCTGCTGATCTTGGTGGAGGGGGGGGGGGGGTGTTGGATATTCAAGGGTAACGTACGGCTTACGTGAAATTAATGCACCTCTAATATATCATTCTTAAAAGGAGGACTTTTGAATTCCACCATCAATATTGTGAAATACCGTAAGTAAACTGCGGCACAGCAAAAACGTAAACTCCTGCACGAACTGTCATTAATGTTACTGTTGCACCAGTTATTCCGATGATGACCACCAGGCTGCACATACTTTGCGACTAATCATAACTTGTAAAACATCAAAGGTTGGTAGGGTTCAAGTCCGTGCTGCATTCGTCTTCATACAACGGAAGACACATTCGTTTACTGGCGTAGAATAGACATGGTAGGTATAGTGTATTATGGATGGTCAAAATGGGAAAAATCTATAGTTGTCCAAGAGTAGAAATTGTGTTTGAAACATGAAGCAAAGGATGGTTTTTACCGGTGGTGGTGTGCTTAACAGCAAATTCAGCAAATTTTATACTTAAGTCTGGATATAGAATGTAGTTGAATCATTTCATTCCAAATTAAATACCTCCTTCCATCGAAGTCATTCGAGCATTTTCAAGTCCACAAGCACCGTAATACAATGTCGAGTGCAAGTCTGCATAAAGATCCGAAGCAGCCAGCAACACGTTCCCATCAGGAAGAATGCTGAGCCAGTAATTAAATATACACACATTTCATTACTTTCTGAAGAAAATACAGGATTTTAATTCGTTAAAAGAGCAGCATATTTAAATAACATTTAAACGTAAGTCCATTGTAATTTTAAGTGTTGACTTAACGAAACATTTTAAGCACACCTATGCAATTTCGCATAGTCTGGTAAAGTGGGAAGGAAAATCTGAGGTGATCCTTGATGGTGGAGGTTACTAATTTCTAGTGCCGAAGTTCACACATTCCTTGCGGCGGAGGTTGCGTTACCCGAATACAGGTTTTGCTTGAGCGTGCTGGAGTTTACGGTCTATGTCCTTGCCGAATTATTGGGCATTGGAAAACAGAAATTAACTCTATAGATGGGGACTGTAAAATATTGACCTAAAATGATAGTGAAAATTGATACTTGTGTAGCTTGATTATAGTTACTTTGTAAGAATCCGCACTGTGTTCCTTTATTTTCTCTTGCACCTATCTGTGCAAGAGGAAATACATAATGTGTATTGCATTTTAGATTGCTCTCCTTTGGTATATCCGTTATCAACTTTACTAATGCACATACATTTTTCTGTTTTTCAGGTAAGTTCACGTCTTTTCTAATGGTTTATCCCTGAGAAATCAACAAATACTTAGGCAAGTAATACATCTTTATTATGATATAGTAACATCAACTTGTTTGGCATAATATCTAGAAAGTTACACTATTATGTGCTTATTTATAGAATCTATATCTATTCCTAAAACCCAATAGTTAGGTCAACCTTTCCTTTTATGAATTGACAGTACATGGTAATTCAAATAAGTACCTACCTATATCATAGCAGCAAAACACATACACTCATCTTAATTATGTATCATCGTTTAGTTGATCCTTCAATGAAGTTAACGTGCTCAGTAGCTTGAACAGCGTATCGTGGTTCGTATACTTAGCTTCTAACGGCCCGTGTTTATCCACTCTTTCTTCCTTTTTCTTTCTTTTTTTCTTTTTTTTTTCTTTCTTTCTTCCTTCCTTCCTTCCTTCCTTCCTTCCTTCCTTCCTTCCTTCCTTCCTTCCTTCCTTCCTTCCTTCCTTCCTTCCTTCCTTCCTTCCTTCCTTCCTTCCTTCCTTCCTTCCTTCCTTCCTTCCTTCCTTCCTTCCTTCCTTCCTTCCTTCCTTCCTTCCTTCCTTCCTTCCTTCCTTCCTTCCTTCCTTCCTTCCTTCCTTCCTTCCTTCCTTCCTTCCTTCCTTCCTTCCTTCCTTCCTTCCTCCCTCCCTCCCTCCCTCCCTCCCTCCCTCCCTCCCTCCCTCCCTCCCTCCCTCCCTCCCTCCCTCCCTCCCTCCCTCCCTCCCTCCCTCCCTCCCTCCCTCCCTCCCTCCCTCCCTCCCTCCCTCCCTCCCTCCCTCCCTCCCTCCCTCCCTCCCTCCCTCCCTCCCTCCCTCCCTCCCTCCCTCCCTCCCTCCCTCCCTCCCTCCCTCCCTCCCTCCCTCCCTCCCTCCCTCCCTCCCTCCCTCCCTCCCTCCCTCCCTCCCTCCCTCCCTCCCTCCCTCCCTCCCTCCCTCCCTCCCTCCCTCCCTCCCTCCCTCCCTCCCTCCCTCCCTCCCTCCCTCCCTTCCTTCCTCCCTTCCTCCCTTCCTCCCTTCCTCCCTTCCTCCCTTCCTTCCTTCCTTCCTTCCTTCCTTCCTTCCTTCCTTTCTTCCTTTCTTCCTTTCTTCCTTTCTTCCTTTCTTCCTTTCTTCCTTTCTTCCTTTCTTCCTTTCTTCCTTCCTCCCTTCCACCCTTCCTCCTTGCCTCCCTCCCTCTCTCTCTCTCTCTTTCTTTCTTTCTATTATTTCTTTCTTTCTTTTGATAGTTTACATTTGGGGTAGTATTTTTGTAATTTTGACAATCATTTTTCATAACTTATGCATTTCTGTTAGTCTTCACCACTTACCTAGCTTTGTAGGGTACAGCATACCTTCAGATGCACATAGCTCAGATACTTCGGAGAATTCCCTTTTGCTATTTGCACTTTGATATTCAATTCGTTGTCACTAAGACCATGAACTTCCTTGAACTTTAGGCACCGTTCCTTCGGATTAAACAATTTCCACTGATTCACTATTTTCAGGGTAAATATTGCGATGCTCATCCTTACCTGCTAATTCATCTTCCCTTCGCAGTGCCTTCTCCACCTACGTAATACTCTGTCGGCCAGTAAG
Source organism: Tenodera sinensis (assembly GCA_030765045.1). Classification (NCBI taxonomy): domain Eukaryota; kingdom Metazoa; phylum Arthropoda; class Insecta; order Mantodea; family Mantidae; genus Tenodera; species Tenodera sinensis. The sequence continues at coordinate 158,246,530 of CM060962.1, forward strand.
AAACTATGATCCTCGACAGAAAAATTATCAGAACATTTTCATTGTTTTCGGGAGACTGTTCCTAGCGTTTCCATCAGCATGCAGATAAAATGGCTATATTTATTTTTGCCGGTGCAGTCATCATTAAACAGTTAGGTATATCTTGACATGGTGAAGATGGACACTGAAGTGATTCAACACGGCAGATGCTATCTCATAGGACTCCGTCCAGCTTAATCTTGCTCACGTATAGAATACTGGATGTTGTGAAGTTTTATCTATGTATACTTAAGCATAATCCACAGGCCCCAATTTGGTGGCTGTAGTAAGCTTCATTGGGTGTCTTAGGGAGTTGTTGTACTTGCGTTAGGTCAAACAAAAAGTAATACAGCATTTTCTAGTGGAAGTTATAGTAACGAATAAAATGCCTTCATATGCAGCTTGTGCGCACTGAATTGCATGGTTAATTTAGAGCATCTGAGTTTTTATTTGGTGTCGATTTCATTCCTTAGTCTTGATTAAATAGAACAACAGTTACATGCAAGAGAATTAAAGCCAACGTTAACATAGCTCATGAAAATTCTCCTGAACATAAAAATATTACCTTCAGACGGCTCTCAACGATCTCATTGAACATTTTGCCGAGTTCTGAAATGTTGAACCCTGTTGTCTAATAGATGCGTCTTGATTTTTACCTGCTGTAGTAAACCCCAGCATAACAGCCAATGAAGTTCCTACGCTTGCCACCCAGCCGCTGCGTCCCCCACCTCTGCTCACTACAGGCGTCATTGGTGGTACGCTATCAGCGCCCCGAGCCCTCCCAGCCAGTTATGCGGCCTTCTCGACCTAGGGACGCTACTTCTCCATCAAGTAGCTCCTCAATTGGCCTCTCCGGGACCTAACGAAGCTGAGTGCACCCCGTACAGACCTCCCAACGGGGAAAAAATTCTCATGCTGGTACCGGGGATCGAACCTCGGTCCTCCGCGCCACAGGCAAGCGCTACGGAGGCGGTCGACCTGCTGTAGTGCCTCTGACTATTTTTGAGACTCGATATGTTCTTCTACACACTATTCTTATCAGTGGAATTATTTCATTTCCTGCCGTCTCTTCTATTTCCTTTTGGAATTCCACCAGTATGAAGGAACTTGGTAACAGAATTCCAATGGGATTCGTGGGAAATCTTGGTGAACATTTTCTTGCATTCTCACTTTTCCATTGGCAGAAGGTAACTCTAAAATGAAAATAAGAAGTTAGAAATAATAATGTTAATAACAATATTGGTTATAATATGAATAATAGTAACATCCTATTAATTAGACTAAAACACAGACTTTAAAATTTAATTCAAGAAAAAATCCTTTGGCATTTTGATTCGAGATCACTTTCTCCAAAGTTCTTTCACAGTTACGTAGATCGTGGTAAAGCCAAAGCCTCCAAGAGATTGCTTGAGATTTCATATAACCATGATCGCGCTTTCATAGATGATCCGTAGGTACTAATTGTTATCGTGCTTGCAAGGTCGCGTGAAACCACTGCACATAAGGTCATTATCTCAATAACTATACTAATTATAAATAACGTTATAATGCATGCACGTTTATACATAATAAATAAAGAGAGCAGATGGGGCGCAGCAATGGTACGCATACGTTAACCGCACCGAAGTATCACCTTAGCATGGTGACATTCCCTGCTCCCTAATGCAACACCAAATGGTATTAGTAGTATATGACACAACGGCATCCTTACAACAAGTTCTCTCTCAAATAATGAGGCATATTGTACAACCTAAACATCAACGGCGAATTACTGTTATTTACAGACAATTACTGTTCTAAAATAATATTCTTTTTTACCCGAAAACCTTGCAATATTGGAAATGCAATTTTGTTTTCCTTGAGCCCTCTGATACATCAAGTGCAAATGCCTCCATCTTCTCATTAAACGAGAATACTTAAGGAAGATTGACTGATTGCCTATATGGAATGAACCTTTCCCTACGGTTTTAAAGTCAACAGATGTGTCAACTGTTGTACGCAATGCTGGCAAATCAGTAGGTATATCGTAATAAGCTAATTCTGGACATGTCGACTTTTGAATGAAATCCATATTGAACTTGCGTACTAATAAAGGGACTTGTCACGTTATGATGGGAAATGACGTGAAAACAAGTCTTTAGTTGTCACATGGACGTAACAATGTTAACCTTAAGCCTAAATTACTATGGAAACATCGCATTTAGGTGGAAAATAAGTGTATCAACAAATAAAATTTAACAAAAGTAATACCAAACATACTGCAATTCAATTTTCGCTAAAAGAGAACATGTCAAGTTTTGAATATTTGCTCCTGTTGTGCAAGATGAAAGTTTCTGGAATGCCACAGCATTGAACTGAGGTGAACATTCATTATATCAAAAAATTAAAAATTACTTTGTTGTTTAACGTCGCTGTCAATTGTCAAGGTCGTATCAGCGTCGCCGCTGTGCCAGAATTTTGTAACGCAGTTTTTTTACATGCCAGTAAATCTACTGGCATGGAGCTGTCGCTTTCAGGCACACTTACAAATCATCGGTCTGGGCCGGATTTGAACCCGGGACATTGAGACCAGTAGGCCAGCGTCTAACCAACTGACCACCCTGACCAACATTCATTATATCAGTTTACATTATTTTAGGCACCTGTACTGTAGCTTTCCTTTAAATGTCTCCCTCTGCTATTGGGGTGTGTGAATTTATCTTCTTTATTCTAATTATTGACCGCCATGGCACAATCAGCCCATTTTGAGTGAGCTGTGGTTTTAGATCCCGAAGTGCATTTAGTGTGATTTACCCTGGCTACTGGGCATATCAACTGCCATGAACTTCCTATTCTCATACCCGCTCATTGAATTTCGCAATTCATCTTTTAGGTACTAGGTGTGTACGTGCTATACGACGTATACGGTGGTGAAAGGTATTTCTACCCTGCCTATGGCGATACAAGTGGTGACGTACAATCTCCTGGTATGCGCAATCGTGAAAACTTTACAGCACGCACCGAGCGGAATGTGTGACACGCCATCGGGAGGCCGAGCTTTCGATTCCCTCAGCCGACCTTCCTAACTTTGTTTTTTCGTGGTTATCCCGAGTCAGTAAGGCGAATGCTGGGAAAGATATTTACTCTATATCCCCCATTTCCCTTCCATTCAATTTCATTCATTTAATTCTCTCTATCCGGTCTTCCCAGGTTCTAAAAGTCACCGGGGTCGCCAGTGGGCTGTGCTACGGTGGTGCTTGTGCTCTGGAAATACGGTGCTCGGCTCAGGGGAGATCGATCAGCTGGACATAGCTGGTAGCGGGCTCTCTTTGCCTCTCTTCCGTCGGGCTGAAGAACTTGCCTACACCTGTTAGGGACCCACCGTACTTGTAGTTAAACCTGTGATGCTTTCTGGCCGCCTGTAGGGTACTCTCATATCATCCTTCCTGGGGTCTGACGCACAATAAGCCATCGGCTGACGTACCGGAATCCCCTCCGTGACAGACAGACAGACAGGCAGGCAGACAGACAGACAGACAGACAGAAACACAGACAGACACACAGGCAGACAGACAAATAGACAGGCAGGCAGACAGACAGACAGACAGACAGACAGACAGACAGATAGGCAGACACACAGTCAGACAGACAGACAGACAGACGTACAGACAGACAGACAGACAGACAGACAGGCACACAGACAGACACTGTGCACGCACGTCACTATCTGTGCTATTCACAATACTCCCTAACCTCATTCATTCCTCTTGCAGGTTTAGTAGGCACAATAAGTCTAGGTCGTAGTCCTGAAATCCTCCTCCATCAATATCCTATGCATATTTATTCCACTTTATTTTAAATTATAAGCATTTATGACAAGGCTGACAATAACCCTATTTAAGCGTGGGGTATAGAGTGGTTAAAACAGATGGTGTCATCTGGGAAAGCTTGGTAACGAATAATATAGAGATAAGTGTGTTGCATTTCCACAAATGAAACATTTTATTTAATTATGGGCTGTAGTACTATAACATCTTTCTGAGCATCAGAAACACTTTGTAATGTGGCTGTGGGATTACGCTGCGGCAACTAACACTTGCCACACGCTACATTGTGGTGTATCCCAGAAGAGTGTAAAGTAACAGACGTTAAAAATGGATTGACGACATTAGGCGTCCAAGCGTTGCTCGTTAAACCGCTCCCATCTTTAGTGGCTCATTATTCAAAGAGTGAGAACGCACAAACTCTTGTTTGTTTCTCTCGGGCTTCTTTCATCTACATCAGTGTTACCAACTTAAGTAAACTGTTACAGGCGCTATAAACACTCTTTGCCGGGTTTCTTCCTCCGACATCACCTTGTGTTCTTTATTTCCCTTTCTTTAATTCTGGAAGGGAAGTACATTTCCCAAGACGCTATGATCTCAAGAGAAGTTCAAGCTTGGTAAAGTAGGTCTAAATCATTCAAGTAGTTATTTGAAGTACATAATTTACCTACTTTAAATTTCCATACAATATGTTACTCCCGTTTTTCCTTTTCAGACTTCACAGCAAAAGTTTTCATAAGAAACGTTAGTTAGTTACAGGAAATTGAGTGAAATTTGGGCGAAAAGAACAAAAGTTTAGCTTTTGGTTTTGCGAACCATTGTTCGATTTCAGAAGATCGTTTATTGTAAAAAAGTTTGTCACTGAGTGAACCTTAGTGAGTTACGTGACAGTTCAAAGTCTCTGACCGCCGGGCCCAAATGACCTCGTTGTGGACGGCCCTTAAAACCCCACACACTCTCTGACCGCATTTACAGTTTAAACTTGCAATTCTCACGTCCTTTTACTTTCTCTCTAGAAGTTAAGATGGTATGAAAATGGTGGTGACGAAGTTCAATGAGGTGACAAGGATTAGCTCAATTCGGGATACTTTTGGAAGGCGATAGTTGGGTTCAGGTATTCCATAGAGTGCCTTTTTACTTTCTCTGCTTCTTACCTTGGTCGTCTGCCTATCGCGGTGGTAGCGCGGCTGCTTACCAAACCGGTATTGGCATGGGGGTTTTCTCCCCCTGGGACACCTGGTCCGGGGTGCAGACAGCCTCGTTAGGTCCCTGAGGGGCCAAAAGAGGAGCTATTTAATTGAAAAGTAGTGGCTCCTGGACAGGAAGGCCGCATAACCGGCCTGGAGGGACCGGGGTGCTGACCACGTCCCACCTACAGTATAGCACCCCACTCAGGACGCCTGTGGTGGGCACAGGTGGGGGACTTAGTGGTCGGATGGTAGATCTTAGCCCGAATGGTCTATTGAGCCACAGGGTTGCGTTACTTCTTACCTTAGAGCGATAACGAGTGCGACTCGCATTCGGGAGGTTCAGAGTTCGTCCACCACTCTGACCCATGGCCCGATAGGCGAATGCCGGTGGTTCCCTTCCTACCACGAATTTAATTGCCCATAATTTCCTTCGTTGTCATCAGCTTCATGATCGTAGGACTAGGCGACGGTGTTCTGTGAATTGCGGCTGAGCGACGGTGGTGCGTTTTATAGATGTTTCTTCCCTGACGTCGGTCGGAACTGCCCAGTCAGGTCCCGCTCTCTAATGAGCCCCTGCCGGGGTTTAGGATGTCGGGCGCCGTCGGATGCGTTCGAAATGGAAACGCTAGGGATCCCGTTCATGCTTGTCCACGTCGTCACCCGGATAAAGGCACCCTTCAGGCCTGTCCCCTCACCCCTCCCTCCCAGGGGCCACGGTGGGAGCACCAGGAGCTGTGAGCCTACGTATGTAGCTCTGCCCCAGTTGTGAGGCCTCTCCTTTTGTCCTTACCTTTATCTTTACCTTTTACTTGCATGTAATAAGCAGAGGAATATGGCCTTGGCCAATATGGTTGTTTTACTGAAAACTCATTTTTGTGGTCCCTGTATAAAAAGCATTTTTAGAAAAAAAAAGTGCGTGTGTATGTGTATGTGTGTGTCTGCGTGAGTTTGCGTTTGTGTCCCGGTGTCTGTGAATAGCAAAGTTACCCAACTACAATGCATGGTATTTAAATTCAGCCTCTTTCAAGAGAGTGACAAGTAGATTTTCAAGAAAATCTCGTCACCAGTACCTACCATTTACGTGGAAAAAAATTTTTTTTCGTTTTTTTCGGTTTTTTTTTTTTTTTTTTTTTTTTGTTCTGAAAAATAGTTGTAATGATTTTGTTTAAAGTGCCATATTTTGAGTATATTTTCATAACAAATTAACTGTATATCTTGAAGTTTATGGGAATGGCCTGTCAAGTCTCCTTCATTCTAACGGAATTTTGTATAACTGATAAACTGTCAGAGATACGTGGAATCCTAACAGTAAAATGTATCTCATTCTGACTCGCTATTTATGTCAAATTCATTTTTTATAATTTTACTCATTCTCGAGATATTCTTTGTAATTGGTTTGAAAGTTTAAATACTTATACAAGATGTTAGGGGCATTAGTGCGCAGACTTCAAAAGCGACTTCCTGGCGTTAAGCTGAAACATATATTCCTCTAGAGCGGACAGTTTCTTAAACAAAGAATAAAATTGGTCCAATGTTTTATTGCCAATGTGGCACCACTCCTTTATCGTTTACTTCTGCAATTAGCATAGAGATTTAGATTTTAAAAGCTGTGTTGTTTCTGTATTTTCCATTGTTGCTAAAATGAGTCGTTCAGCTAGAAAATGATATTAAATAATTGGACTCCAGATAGAAATCCCAAGGGGTTAGGTCGGTGTCCGAGGGGACCATAAATCTCTACTAATAATTCTTCTGAAACACTTTCTAATGTTCTCATCGAAAGATTGGCCGTATGAGCTGTTGCAGTCTTGTTAAAAAAAAAGTCAAAACTGCACTCCCTGTCTGTTAGTTCACCAAAAGGGGCCGCGCCGTAGCCGAGTGGTTAGACCATTCGCTTCTCACCAAAGCGGCCCGGGTTCGATCCCAGGCAACCGCATGTGGGATTCGTGGTGGACGAAGCGGAGTTGGGGCGGGTTTCCTCCGTGTTATAAGATTTCCCCCGTCATCTAATTCCACCAGTGCTCCATCTTCATTCCATATATCATCAGTGTCACCGTCTGCGGTACCGCAGTAGTAAAATCGGGCGTTAAATACAAGAAAAAGAAAAAGTTCACTAAAAGGTACGATGTGCTATTAGCGGAGAAAGGTTTCTCAGAGCTCCATAAGCGAATTCTATCTCTGTACAAGACACACACACCCTGGAAGAATTAAAATAAAATATCCGCCAGGAAATTTACAGCATTTCTCAACGTGAACTACAGCGAGTGATGGATAATTATCTAAAGAGGTACCAAAAATGTACGGACAACGACGGTGACCAGTTTCAGCATCTCCTTTCTTAAAATTGGTAAGCAAATCCTTTAAAAGTAGTTTAAAAATGTTGAATGGTTGTATCCACACCTTTCTATGATAGCGCAGACAGCAACGAGTTCCGAGGATGCGGACAGACAAAACACCGTGCAGCCGATTCGTGAGTTTTTTGGCGGTACGTAAGCATTGATAGTTCTCCGGTGGGTAAAGTAGTAGCCCACTGTTGCCCTTGAGTGTTAAGTATGTCTCCGTCACCGATGCACCGTCACAACCTCCTGTTCGGCAAAACCTTCACCGCATGTTTTCCTCATTGCGATTCTTATGGCCTAACCTAAAAATCAGATTTATGCATACATTTATGAAGAAAATGTTGTAGCACCAACTGTATCCTCATCAATATATTTTCTTTCTCCTCACATTTCTATTAAATACATTGCCGTATAACTTCCCTTTATTTGGCTATTCTACCTTGCTTATTGTCTTGTTTTTTACACTTAATTCCTACAAAGGAGCACTGAAATTACTTACTACGGAAAAAAAATAGTTAGGTTAATATAACTTCTTCGGGTTGCTGCCTTTCCGCGTTTTAGGTTTAACGTCCTTGAATCGGTTAGATGGTATTGCACGATGAATGATATGGATAAAATGATGCTCAAATGAGCATGGGGTCCATAGAGCTTAGGAATGACCCGAAATTCATCTTTCAGGATAAATGAACAGTTTAAAAAAAAAATTATCCAAATAACGCAACCCAACCGAGATTCAAAAGCGGACACTCTTGAATATGCGGCAGACACGCTACCCCACACCACAGAGGTGGGAATCCTACTATTGTGGGCGTGGTATAAGGTGATATATCTTACGTTTCGATATACATATTTCCTCCATAATATCTATTCATGTTAGGCCCCAAATGACCTACGAAGTTGTCGACAGGCCGTTAATTCCACTCCACCACATTCATATAATGATGATGATGATGATGATGATAATAATAATAATAATAATAATAATAACAAAAACAATAATAATAATAATAATAATAATAATAATAATAATAATAATAATAATAATAATAATAATAATAATAATAATAATAATAATAATAATAATAATAATAATAATAATAATAATAATAATAATAATAATAATAATAATAATAATAATAATAATAATAATAATAATAATAAGTTGTAACGTAAGTTACCGTTACACGGAGGGTGATATGAAAAATATATTAGCGGAATTGTGGGTAATTCTATGCGTGTAAGTTGCAGATGTCGTTTCCTCGGTTGTAATATTTTACACATTTTTTCTGCTCCTCCTTATGATGCAACATTTAATCACAAGAAGAGTCCGGTGGTGCCGTGGCCGAATGCTTAGACAGTTTGTGTGTCACCGAAGCCGTCCGGGTTCGATCCCAGGGGACTGCATGTGGGACTTGTGCTGGACAAAGTGGCGCCTGGGTGGCTGTTTCCGAGTTCTCCAGTCTCCCTCACCATTCATTCCACAAACCTACTCCATCATCACCTTTACTTTCTCCATTTCGCTATCATTTTATACCATCTCTTCCCTCACTCTCATTCCAGGTGTTGGGCTGATGACCCAACCTAACTGGTCTCTCTCTCTCTCTCTGATCCAGAGTTTATCTGCTCCTTGACAGACAACTGGCATCAGGCATCCACTATTAAATTCTGGGGGTTTAAGTCCTCCATACCAAAAGGGTAAACAGAGAAGGAAGAAGGAAGAATCGGAAGAATCTACTAGACCAAAAATAGTGGGCAAAGAGAGAGCGCGGTAAACAGATTAACATTTTGAGGATTAATTTCTGATGAGCTGCAATCTGTGTGCAAAACTTGCCAACACGTCATGTCACGTAGGAGGGGTGAATATTGCAGAAGTTATCCAATGTCACACAAAGTTAATTCTAAATATTACCAGCAGTAACATTTTAACTTAGTAAGATCAGGCATCCCAGAAAAGCTAACACCTGGTATGAATGAACTTTCCTTTGCCGATATTTAAACCAATGGAAGAAATTAATACACCTCTAAGTAATTTTCTTAAGAACAGGATTTTTGTTAAATTATTGGGCATTAGATAGACCAGATAAACCCTTTTCTGCTTTTGCACTAATGCTAACTTTCTTTGTTTTACCTTCTCTGCTAGGTATAGCAAGTAGGGGGAAGTATTGTATTCCACAGAAAAATTCGATGTAGAGATTTCACCAGAAATATATGTTTTGAGACCCATGATTCCAAAAAGAAATTTTTTGGAAGAACGTCCACGTGTCTTTCTGTGTCTGTGGGTGTGTCTGTTTGTGTACAGCATAACTAAAAAACAATAGGTTAAAAACCAAAGTTAGTATGTAAGTTTAATATTTTTCAAGGATGCGACAGGACATTTTGAAGAAAATTGCTCCGCCCTAAACTACCCTTTACATGGAAAATTTTTCGAAAATTTTAATTTTCTCAAAAATGGCTCTAATGGTTTTTATTAAAATGTCACATATTTAAGATATTTTTATGACAAATGAAATGTATACCATGAATTTTATGGTTATAGCCTTTGTAGTCCTCCAGTTTACTCTTGATGACATTTGCATAACTGGTAAACCGTAAGAGATAGACCAAGTCTTATTATACGAGACATTTAGATCTCGTTAAAATACACAAGTTGTCCAAATACATTTTCCTATGGAGTGAACCTTTTCGGAGATGTTCCTTGTTATTTATGTGAGTTTTGCAATATGTTTCTCAAATGAAGGGTCATTATTCACTTTTTTATATCTTGGCCATGCAAAGAGAACGTAATTTCAAAGCCTCCATATAGCGACCAGCTTTAAGGTTTGACTATCGCTCAAAGTCTACTGTATTCTCCTATTCCCCCTTGCACCTACAAGGAAATAAGCAAAATGATACTTTCTGCAAATGTTTATCTGGACTAACATGAAGAAGATAGAGGAATAAGATTTGTAAACATAGTACAAGAGTAGAGAAAGTCATGTGAGTGCAACACACGGGATTTTTTAAAATTTATACTTTCAAAACCTGGGATGAATAGGGAATAATATTGACTAGAGAAAGATTGCCACTCCCCAGCCGACAACCGAAGCCGGGACCCCGGCACAACAGGCAGGTACAACAGCAGCTGCTGTACCGACTTGGTAACGGGGCCAGCTCTCTTATTTTTACAGTGCCTGTTGATCGTTTAATGTTAGGCCGCCCAATGAAGCTAAGGGAGTTCGTGTAAACAAGGCCCTGTTGCTTTTTCTTTTCTTTTATTTAATCTTCCACTAGCCCCTTCTCCTCTCTTGTTTTTCTTTCCGAGTTTTTTTTTTTTTTTTTTTTTTTTTTTCATCTTTATTTTAACTCGCCTTGCTCTTTGCATTTGTATTTGTAGATGTTTACTTTTCCAAAAAATTCGTTTCCGACTACATTTCCTGGGAGCGTTCGATCACTTTCGGTCAAACCTAGGGAATATCAGTGCAATATTGTCGATCTTTGTTTGGAGTACGTTGTAATACTTTTGGATGTTAAAGATTTATAAACATTGGAGAAAAGTCTACATTCACACATTTTCTGCCTACTCTTCTGCGAACTACTACTACAAACGTACTTATTCTTGTATGTACCTCTTGTTAATTGAGATAACCATAGACAGAAATACTTTCATGAAACATTTTGTTTCACATCAAGAGGGATACAGGAGATCAAAGCGATAGTAATATGTTCAGAAAGTAGGCTGCTATTTGGTGACTTTAAAATACCATATTGAGTTAGCGCCTGAAAGAGGTAAAGGTGTTTGAAAATGTATAAATTATAACAATAACAATGAATATCTCGGAAATCATTAATGTTATGACTTAAATGCCGTCCTTTACGAAATCAACTTTTTTTGTATTGTAGGTTTTTGTTATCTGAGATGCACCAATTGAAGTCAGTGCGCAAAAACGATAGCCCTCAAAACGAAAAGCTTTCTGATGAAACCTGTCATCTCTTATTTGGAGCAAATACTAATCATTTATGGATGGGACAGTACTGGAAAGCTTGATTGTAAGCAAACATAAGCGCTTTTGTTTATTAAGATCTATTTAACACCATCTTCTGAAACGCATAAATCGTCCAAAAACATAAAAAAGTAATTAGAATAGCACTGCTATCTTAAACATAGCTCCATCAAAACTCAAAGATGCGCTTTAACTACACAATCATGTACCTCTAATGTTCCGTGAGTGTTACAAAAGTCTATTTGGTGAATGTTCATTAGAAAGAGTCACATTTGACTTACTCGACTTTGATTGAGTGTCTGAAATAGTTCAAATAGATCCATAAGTTTTCAAGGTTGGGTTTTATTAATTTATAATAAGCACTAACGCAAGAGTTCCAAATTGAATATGAAAGAATGCTTTTTGTTAATAATAATTTAAAAATATATAGCCTGGGTTATGCTTCACTCAGAACAAGGGATATTAAAGCTATTTGGTTACATTTTACATCAGTGCAACAAAACTTAATTGAAATATTTCCGACTCTGGATAAAAAGTAAGTTTGACGTCAGTGCTTTTACCCTAACTGCAATGAAATACACTGCAGTGTCAACCAATGTTTCTTTCTTTGGTGTGTTCAAAAATCTATTTTGTTCGCTTTTAAGAAAGTGAGGGTTAGACCCCTTTTGGCGGCGCCGTGGCCGAGCGGTTAGCGCGCTCGCCTACCACCTAGGCGGCCCGGGTTCGATCCCAGGGACCCGCATGTGGTATTCGTGGTGGACGAAGCGGCGTTAGGGCGGGTTTTCTCCGGGTACTCCGGTTTCCCCAGCCATCTCATTCCACCGGTGCTCCATCTTCATTCCATGTGTCATCACTGTCACCGCCTGCGGTGCCGTAGTAGTAAAAGCGGGCGCTAAACACAACAACAACAACAAGACCCCTTTTACGCACATGCCTTCAATTATACAAAGTTGTATGCAGTTAATTCCGAAGGATTAGAAATTCAGGGACTATTCGCAGAAAACTCAAGAATACACTTCAACTTTGATATAGTTGCACAGAAACGTGTCCATTGGGGGGGGGGGGGGGGGGCGAGCGGTCTTTCCGGCCGACCCACTATTGTTGCAAAGACCGCTGGTGCCCTATCATGCTGAAACCACATGCTCCCTCTTAATATAGGTACAGGGGTCCTACGGTAACAGTGAAAAGTGAAGTTCCACAAACATTCTGCACACTGGCCACTGAGTCAAGGAGGCAACTTGTATCTAAGGCTCAAGCATGTAGTTGTCCACCATACCGGTCCATGTCTCCCATCACCTCGCACAACTGCAGTACAGTTTTACATTCGTTCTCGAATAAATTGAGCTTCGTTAGAAAACATAACCTGAGGAAACAGAGGTTAGCGTTTTGCAGAACCAGGGTACAAACTCAAGACGAGGTGGACAGTTAACTGGTTTCATGGCCGGCACTCTCATAGGACGCTGTTCACGCAACACATTCCATACCAAACTATGTGGACACCGAGCTCTTAGTGACAATTGTACCTGTACTTGCATTTGAATTGTTTTCGAAGAGTAACATCACTGCTTCCTCGAGGATAGGTTAGCATGCCGTCCGTGGCTAGCCTGTGTAAGGTCTGCCTCCCACCAGTGTCTGTCAATCGTGGAATGCAGTAGAGCTCTTCGTGCATGGAAACACTCACAGCACACTCGCTAGGGCCTTCGACTACTGCCTTTAGACACGCCGTGAATAAAGAGAGCTTCTCTTGATACTATAACCATCACGTAGAACCTGTCAACATACGCTTCTGACACATGGTTATTTGTCAGAAAGCGCAAATTTGGTTTTTATTCATCATCCCTATTGCTTAGTCATTGAATTTTTGAACACCCGGTATAAAATAATTTTTATTGACAGTAAAGTCGCGTGAACGCATCACATCATATTTTACTTTATTTATTTTTGTTAATAAATGACCTTGCCGTGTCATCCGTACGTGTTATATTTCAAAAATGTATTATGAAAAGATAACTATTGTAGCTGTTTCAAAGGTAACTGCAACACAATTGGCCGTATAGGTATAGTATAAGGCAAACAAGGAAGGTAGGTATAGATTCCGTAAAGAGATAACTATGGGGTATTTACTAACGAAATATACCACTTGCATTGATTCTCTCTGTAGTTTCAAGACATCCTCGCAGATGCTAACTACATTAAGTCGCGACTTGAGTTCCCCTATCCCTTGCTCACAATGGCAGTACTCAGAGAGCGTACAGACTCACTTCTGTACGTTGAGTTAATGGTGCCTTAGTCGCTTCGCAGACTGCCATATTAGCTGTTTCATCTTCTCTTATGATTGATTGGCTGTTGTTTCCCTTTCTATTTCTGTATTGCGTAAACTTTATCTCATGTTTTACGGGGACATGTCAATGCTTAGTTTTGATAATTGTGAATGGCCGTCAACGTAGCAAACAGTGGGCCTTCTCGTTCCTAAATCTTGGACTTGATAACCGGAAGCATCCCATAACGGACTTCAGCACCTAAGTTGATTACACTGCGTCGCTTTGAAGCGTGGTTTCATGTGGAATAGATATTCTAAATGTATATTATGCATAGTTTGCTCAATACACTCTCCATTATCATTATGCACATACATATTCTCCATTCTTCTTCTTCTTCTTCTTCTTCTTCTTCTTCTTCTTCTCATCAAAATCATTATTATTATTATTATTATTATTATTATTATTATTATTATTATTATTATTATTATTATTATTATTATTATTATTATTATTATTATTATTATTATTATTATTATTATTATTATTATTATTATTATTATTACTATTACTATTATTAGTAATAGTAGCAGTAGTAGTAGTAGTAGTAGTAGTAGTAGTAGTAGTAGTAGTAGTAGTAGTAGTAGTAGTAGTAGTAGTAGTAGTAGTAGTAGTAGTAGTAGTAGTAGTAGTAGTAGTAGTAGTAGTAGTAGTAGTAGTAGTAGTAGTAGTAGTAGTAGTAGTAGTAGTAGTAGTAGTAGTAGTAGTAGTAGTAGTAGTAGTAGTAGTAGTAGTAGTAGTAGTAGTAGTAGTAGTAGTAGTAGTAGTAGTAGTAGTAGTAGTAGTAGTAGTAGTAGTAGTAGTAGTAGTAGTAGTAGTAGTAGTAGTAGTAGTAGTAGTTGTTGTAGTAGTTGTAGTTGTAATATTCGCTACTAGGAGTGTATTGCCTGAAGGTTGTTGTTAGTGTGGGATATATACTTGCATTTAACTTGACTATGAAAGGGTTTCTTTGGTAAAAAGGTCCTTAAACGAACTGCAGCAATGGATATGAAAGCGCATCTTTTAGGACTTGTAATGTTCTCCTCGGAGCCTTACAGCTGGAACGCTAATAAGGTTCTCGCGTAATTGCCAATTAATCCTTTCCATATTTTAGGGCCTCGGGAGGCTTTGAGGCGACCTAATTCTATAATAGGAACCATTGCCAGGGGACAAAAGCGTATGCTGGGGCTGAGCTGACCACTTTGTAACACCCCTCCCCATTCTAGGGCCTAAAGGTTTACAATTGCGGTACGACCTCCCACCACAGTGTAGTGGTTGCCTTGGTTTGCTAGTCACTATTTGTTTGTAAAGGCGCACATTGAATCTAACGCGCCTCAGGTTGCCTGACAACAATTAGGACAAAGGCTTTCTCTACCACAAATGCAAATATTATTCCTAGTACTTACCTACTTAATAAAAGCATTAGCAATTTCAAGCTTTAATAACAGACATATCGTGGATAAGGAAAATCAGCATCAATAGTTTTTAATAACCAAAAGTAGTTTGCATGTGTACTCCTCAGTGAAAATGTAACTTAACTGAAATTACGCAAATCATTTAATTCTAATAAACAACTTAAGTCAGTTTCCAACTGATTTGCAGTTCGTGGAAATAAGTTTGATGGAAAATTTAACCGTATTAAATTCTACTCCGTGCATGAAAGATTTACAAGTGAACATATTTCTCAACTGATGATGACTACTGTTGCTAAGGGAAAAACGTGATTCCGAGAGAAAACATGCACTTTAAGAACCAATGTAAGTAAGTAAATTCCTACTTAGGTAGGAATTATTAGGAAAGTAATCCAGTGGACGGGGTTTAATTTAGTTTAGGTCTATAAAATATTTAATACTCGTTCGCTAAACTAATGTAAAAGTCCTACTGTAACACAACAGTTAAAACATAGTGGCAAATACGATATATGAATATGATAGTTGGAAGAAGTTCACATGGAGGTAAATTTGCCGTTCACAACAAAGTGTATACCCGAAATGTAACTGTAAACATGTACTACTTTATAGGAGATTAAAACCTTATCCCACCAATGTTAAATTTTCTAAATTCTTAATCTTTAATCTCGGAGACTATTTAAGGGACCAGACTGAAATGTTATAGGATTGCACTGTATACGAGTGCAATGATATACTTTTATTTTATAATTTTCGTTATTAAGGACGTCAAAACTATTTTCTTAGTAATACCATATTATAACTGACATTTATCAGCAACTATTTCGTTTAAAAATAAGAAACCAAAGGTAGATGCACAACGACACTTATTGGTTGGCATCGTTATCCTGAAAAAGAGCTCGGGTGTCTTCACGTTAAGGGAAAACGGGCTAGTATGCTAGGAAAAAGTCATTCATAGAAAAACATACTCCAAAAAAATGGAGAAAAGAAACCGGAATTGCAAGGAAACCATGTGATTTGAGCACACATAAGCTGCTATGCTTAACAGCATTATGAATTTGTAGCATAAAGCTTACCCTATAAGATGGGTTACAGTTTACTTCTTTACAGGCGCGGCTCCTCAGGGTAGGCAGGGTAGGCATTGCCTACCCTATCGTAATACATCAATAAATAATGTTTAACTATGATTCTGCATTTTACCATTTGAACCGTCATTTTCCCCTAAATTGCAGTTCAAGCAAAGTTTTCTCGGTTATAATGACCAGCGCATCGTCAAATCCTTTAATCTCAATTCCGATTCATCAAAACTGCGCTGCGTGTTTGAAACACGAGGCAGAAATGATACGCATGGAACCTGGGTAGTGGAGAGCAGGCTAGCTTAACCTCTGCCTGCCCGGCCCCATTTCCTCAGTACGAGGCCCTTGAACAGGGATAAGGAAATATTCCGTCTGTATATGCACTTCGAGCATGCGTAAACGCGTCTGCCAGCACTCCGAACACTTGCCTGCCCAAATCCGAATTTATGCGACATTTTCCGAACATCCATACTCCACGAACGAAGGTCTCCGAGATCTGAATCGTATTGTTATCTCTGTGTAATACCAGTATGACCGACTAAATTAATCAACTATTACAAATTTCGCTTTCGCGGCGCACTGGCAATGAAAAGAGGAGTGTTTTAGCTATTTAACACAAAGCTGTAGTCAGACAAATATTCAATTTCTTAATCTATTTTAGTCATGGGCATCGCGAAACGGGGGCAAGGGGGGCCACGGCCCCCCCCCCCCCTTGGAAGTTGGTGAACTTAATGTGCAGTCAGTTACTGACTATTAAACTATTATTTTAATTTTGATGTAAAGAACAATTTTTGTTTAGCACAAATTAATACGGTTATCTGCAACAAATACTATAAATTTTGACAGTAAAATAATGATTTAATATTATATGATTGCAAATTTCCAACATGTGCCCCCTCCCCCTGGAAAAAAGTCTGCCGACACTCGTGATTTTAGTTTTGGCGGTAATTCGTCCGTAAGTCACACTCATTCACTCTGCTCTTATTAAACAACCAAACAATATATTGTTTGCGTTATCCGCAATGACTTCGCCCCCTACATTTCGGATAAACGGGGTTTATTATTATTATTATTATTATTATTATTATTATTATTATTATTATTATTATTATTATTATTATTATTATTATTATTATTATTATTATTATTATTATTATTATTATTATTATTATTATTATTATTATTATTATTGTTGTTGTTGTTGTTGTTGTTGTTATTGTTGTTGTTATTATTTTTATTATTATTATTGTTATTATTATTGTTGTTGTTATTGTTATTGTTGTTGTTTGTTGTTTGTTGTTACTGTTACACTTTGCCTACCCTAAAATTTTGACTGCGAGCCGCCACTGCTTCTTTATTCCAAATTATGGAGGAGTTGTTAGCCTTTCTGTGAAGGAAAACGAAATTCACAGTAAAAGTGGGTAGTGTGCAGTACTATCTTTAAAAATGTATTTAAAATTAAAGAATTGTGCTATAGTGGTAAAAATAAATCAAATTAAAAATAAGATTCCCATTGTTAACACTTTACAAAGCTGTCATTTTTGGTAATTTTTGCCATTTATTCTCCCAAAAATCTCTCAAAAGAATATGTATGCTTATTGTGTATCTATGCAGCGATTCCACTTGCATATGAGTTTCTTCTAAATAAGAATGCATCTTATAATATTCAGGATTTATTGTGCGTGTGTGGATAATGTGATGACAAACTTTAAAACATTCTTCTAAACTACCAGCCATGCTAAAGTCATCTATGTTTCGGAGGAAGTCAACTTACCTACATCTCTATAAAAAATTAAAAGTTGAGGGAAGATCGCCGTTTTGAGAGAACTTGTTTCACAAACATAGTGTGTACAACTGTGCATAATAACATTCTTCACTTTATATCTCATTTTGTAGCTATTAATTGCTAATTACTCTATGAATTTATTTTCTAAAGTTATTACAGAATGGAAGAGTTAGATGAATTTCCCACATGCTAAAACCATTAACGTGTGTCGCGGATATGCGCAATGGTGAGCCTCAGGCTGCTGTTCTTTGGCATTCTTTGTTATTTGATCTCCATAACATCAGTGCTGACAACATTGACACCTGCACAACTATGACAGTCTGTAATAAGTCTGTGACAAAACTAACTAAAAGAATAAGTGTAACAATAGTAGGTATTATTAATAAAATTAATTTCATTTAACAGTGTCATTGATGTTCCTTGATGTAATTGCGATTTTGATTGTGGAACTACTAAAATTTGTAATATTAATTCATTGTGCAGAGGAAGCAATATTAGAAATGTGTTCTTGTACTACCAAATCCATTTCCGAGTCATTCAGATAATCCGCCATTAAATTAAACAATACAACGCCTCAACTTGATATATTTATAATTTCTCTCATGAGAGACCTGTGTAATAACATTGGCGTGGTATCAAGTTCAAATTCTAGCTTGAGTGGCTCGCGTTAAAAGCTCCATTTCAGTGCCAGCTGTCTAAACCGTTATAAACACTAGGTAGTCAAGATACCCCTGGCTGAAACACTGCTTTCCCAATCCTAGCCTTACAGAAACGCTACGTGACGAACTCTGCTCAAACTAAAACAGCATTAGTAACGATATTAACATATTTTGTTAGTATGCCTCTTCGGGTCTCCTTGAGACATCTATGGGGTCTTTGGAACGCAAAAGAAAATGTTATATGCATCGTCAGAAATGAGATTTGCGTGTAATGTGTGGTATTAGTGTTTTACGACGAGAGATAGGCGCAGAGGAAGAGAGCTTTTACCTGTTGCCCATAAAAATAAGCTGTAAAGATGGAAAGGGAAAGTTGGGAATCGAGGAACCACGTCTGCACACAAACAGTCCTAGAATTTTGTGACATCCGTTTTGATTTTATTCTAATACACGAATTCTTTCTCACTCCCACAAGAACAAATGAAATCTCCGTTCAATTGTTCTGGCGGCTGCGGAAAAGGTGATTTCTTTCCAAGGAGTTTCTACTCCCCATTCAGCGCATAGAAAGTGCTAGATACCTCGAGCTTCTCTTTCAGTTATTCTCTCACTCATAGGCGACGACATTTCACGTTTTTGCCACTCGGCTTCTTCTTAACAAAAGTAAAAGTTAGGATCGATATTTAAAAGCCTGGAAAAGCGTTTCCTAAGTGGCGTTGAACGATGACCTGGAATGTCGAATAAAGAATGTCGACGGTTTTGAAGCTGCTTAATTCTTGCGGCTTTCTGATTGACTATATATAATTTTCCAAACTCGTATCTCAGGGTTACATTTGTATTTACAACTCACGTAGCTTTGTTTCTATCAGCAAAATGAGCGGACGAGATGGACCCACGGTGATGTGCAAGGCTCGAAATCTGAAGGTCCTGAGTTTGATTCCCGTAAGGTCTGTCACTCGGACCATGTGTTTTTTTGTGGTTTCTAAGGGTCGGTAGGTGAATGCCTACCTTCCTTTCTAGCACGAATTGGCCGCCCATCATTTCCTTTAACCTGTTTCAGGGATGTAGGAGCAAGCGATAGCGGTTGCTGAATTCGCGTTTACAAATATCTGTCCCTGGCGTGCTGGCGTATTGTGCCTCTTCTTTCTGGGAGCTGTCTAGGTTCTCAGTTTTCTGGTGCCTAGGTGGTGTCAAGATAAGTGCCAAGATCGAATCGTTAAGTAACTCGTATCTGCTAGCGCACATCGTCGCCGGGAAGTGGTCACCCTTTGGATCTCCTCTTCATCCCTTCCTCCCAGGAGTCGCTTTGGAGGCACAAAGGGCCCATTATAACTTACGTGCTCCAGTTACTAAATACCTCTTTGTCTGATTTCTCCTTACCCCTAACCAACACTGTGAGTCTGAGGAGAAATTTGGAAAATCATGTTTTATACCGAAGTTGTTGATTTGGAAATTGTTCTTCAATATAAAATGCAGGTATTACCGAGAAACACATACTGGTCAGATATAATTGTGTTGCCCTTTATCGCCATTTGCAATGACATCTTGATAATAATTGTTCTAAATATCCATGGCAACACCTTAAACATACAGTTTAATTTCTATGACACGGATAACTGAAATGTGCACTTTTAAATTGACAGTTTTACGTAAAATATATAGTTTTAATTAAAAATCATAACATAAGTAAACAAAAACGTTTCCCTGGGAAATAAGCATAAATGATCACAAACATAGTTAAAACTGCACATTTAGATGTGCCTTACGAAGTATAACCTTTCTGCTTATCCTCAAAAGTATGGAAAAGGTTAAGCATTTTGCTTAGAAATCCGGGCTTTAGTAATAATAGATATGAGGTTAAATATTTACGATGCTGTTATACGTGGATCTAAAAATATGATTTTATTGTTTTTGGGTTTTAACTTTCTCCACCGCATAGCTAGGAGGCAGTAAAGGTATTGCATTCCACCAAAAAATCCGATCTCGAGATCAGGTTTTGAGGTCCTCAAATCCAAAGTAATTTTTATAAAAGGGTGCGTGAGTATTTGCGTGTTTGTGATTGTGCGCATCTTTAAACAGAAAAACTCAAAAACAAAAGTCAATTTAATACCAAAATTAGGGTTTAAGTTCAGCGTTTTGCTACGTAGTATGCGGAGATGTTCAAGAAAATGTTTCAACCCAAAACTGCCCTTTACATAGAGATTATTATTACTTCTTTTTTGAAATAGTTGATTTCTTCTCTGATTATATTATTAACGCACCATATGTCTAAGAAATTTGAATTTGAAGTGAATAACCTGTGATGTCCTCTTCCCTTTGAATGCATTATGTAACATTAGTAAAGCCTCAGAGATACACAAAATCTTGCCATCGTTAAAGCACACAATTTATCTCAAATAACATTTTTTGTAACATTAACCATTTTCGAGATGTTCCTTGTGATGTTCGTAAATTTTCTAATACTTTTTGTCAAATTGTAAGTCGCTATTCGCTTTTTATCTCGCGGTGAGCGTGGAATTTGAAAGCTACACAGCCTATTTCATAACAATCTATCATAGTATTCTACTTATACCTACAACGAAATGTTTCTATATGTATGTAATAAATGTTTATTTCGGCTAACCAGAAGTACAGAGAAGAATAAGCTTGTTTAGGATATATTGTGGGAGATAGATTACAGGAATCCATGTGAATGCAAAAATCACATTTTTAAATTTTCCAACACATGCATATTACACTCACATTCAGTCCTTACAGAAGTAGAGAATAATTACAATAATTAAAGACAGGAATTACAAATCGATAACGTAACTCAGCACATAGATAAATTAAGAAGGGCCTAGTGTCAACACATATTGGGATACAGATCTCAGATTTCCGAAAATGCTATTCAGTTATAAGTCCCAAGGTTAAAGAAACAAAGGTAGACCGCAAGCCTAATACAACATTCCTGGCGTCGTGACAGGTCTGTTGGTCTAATCCTGGCCATAGAAACACGAACACAGATTGCGCTTTCCAACCACAGAATTGAACCCAGAATAGTGCATTTGGAAGCTAGCAAGCCAAAGAGGGACCACAGAATGTTTTATTATGCTTGAAAACTATAACACAATCACGTTGAATTAAGTATAATTTTGCAATAACCCAATGAAATTTAGTTCAAACTTCAAAGTCAAGTCCTACTTTTGGAAAAGGTAGAGTTTTGGGGAATATTTCAAATTATAAGCTATTTTAAAACTTCTCCAATTCTTTGTTTGATTATATACTAATTTTTTGTTTTATTACGTATATTTATTCTAAAATTTAAGAAACCCTTCTTCATAGACACTTTTCCAGAATTTTGAAAGGGAGTAATAAATTGACAGAGACAACTTGGCACGTAAACGCTTAAGAAAAAGTCCAGGACAAGTTTCAGTAGACAGTAAGATAAGACAGAATACAATAGAATAAAAGTGTAAAATTTTTGGATGAAGAAGGAGAGTTTCTGAGGTGTGAAGCATCACGGAAGAGCAATGAAGTAAATGGAATTTACTAACCGACCAAAACCCTTCGATCGCGTTATCGTCCTTCATCCTCTCAAATACATGAGTACCGGAGAGCTTTCCTCAGGTTTACCGAGACAAAAGTCTTCCGTAATGCTTATGTAGAGCCGGATTTTCTTTTTCCTATCTCCGGAAGCCAGTTTGTAAAGGTCAGAATTTCGGCCGAGTTACATGTTCTGAAACCATACAACTGCTGGTAGTTTAAAACATGCTTTTGCAGCACGGTGAGATCAGATCACGGAGACCATCACAAAAAGTACTACCTACTGAATATTCAGAAACCAGAGAATTGTATAGGTGCCCTTCTTTACACCTTACGAGTATTAATTCACGGGTAACTGCAAAGCACAAATCATATTCTTTTATCTGTGTTAATTGTAACAAATAGATGCTTGGAAACTAACTTACGTGATCTTAGGACTATAAATAGGTTGTTACTGTATTAAAAGTCGTGAATAAATAACACATCAGGGAAAGAGTGCCGATAATAACAATTACAGTAATGTCGCATTTCCTAGGGGATACAACTTATTGGCAGTTCCCAATAATTCAAAATGGCCAAAATTACGCTAAACTGCAGAAGCAGTACTACCAACCTACAATGGAGATTACTAACAAGTCTATGAGAAACCCCGGGGAAACTGTACAAGATTTTCAAGGCGCATTTTAATAAAGGTATAAATTAAACTGTTAGATGCTATGATACATAAACGCACTTAAGGTCTATAAGCTATATTCATACTGAAACCATTAAGCAGTTAAGCAGATGCATTGTTTATAAGAATAAAAACATTATTTCTAACATGTTTTCAAACGATAATAAGCGTGAACATTGTTACGGCACAAAACGATCAAAGTGTCACACATACTTTTACATTTACTCTCAAAAGCAGATAACTGTAAGGTGGTGGAAGTGGAATTATCTGTTTTATTTTCATCACTTAGCTTTGGTTTGTTACCAAAACCAATGTATTTTATTTACAACTAGCTGAAATACCCAACGTTGCTCGCGGTTTGACGATTTATCCGTATAACTTTTAGATTCAGTTGCACTATGTAATAGCATTGGAACTAACGCAAATACACAATAGGAAGGTTCACCTGAAGTGTGAGTTATACATTTTGAAGTTATCACTTTTGTAAATTTTTAAGCAAGGTTTAAGTTATTATTTAATCATTATTTGAAGAAACACATAAACCATAACGAACCCAAATTCGGTCAATATTCATTCAATAGCTATTGTGCAACCAGAAGTTATGCTGATGTCATGGTTGGTTTAGTTAAATCCCTGACGAAATCCAGGGGCATTTAAATTTATCCAAATACGATTAATGTTATTAATTACCGGGCGTTGCCCGTGGCTTGATGACTTATCCCTACATCATTTAGCATTAAGTTACCTTGTCCAATAGCCTTGTATTTCTAGCAGGAATTTCAAACATTATACAGCCCACTGAAAGAGTTAATTAAAACCCTCAGACACTATAAAGACAAAAGAACCTATAATAAAAATGCAGAGAGAACATTATGCAAAAGACTTTCAACAAGCACAAATGCCGCTGCTAGAAATAATGATTTCCGTTAATGCAGCTGAGTGACTTCCACGTTGTCGCATTCGGGCTACCTCGTCGCTGTTTATAGAGAAAATATCACTGAGAAGAAATAACAGTTTAACGAAATCAATATTATCTTGTTTATTCTCAGTATCCAACATACACAAAACTACTAAGAAAACAAGAGCAAGTCACAAAAGTAAGAACAAATTTCACTGTTATTGTTCCATAATCGATATCAAGTGGGAGATCAACAAATATTATGCTGTTCCTTTATCATTTTGCGAGACGTAATTTTTTTTATGTTGGAAAGTTCGAGCTACAACGATTATTGTTTACAAACACATAGATGGTCTTACTAACTTTTGTAGGCATTAAGTAATAACTGTGTGCACTGTAGTGGAATTTCGAACTCTAAGCTGCCTTGTGTCAAAGGTTGCGTGTGCCAAGTTTGGTCCAAATTTGTGCAAAACAAACAACAAAGAAATAATAAGGGGCCGCTAATGAACTATTCCCTTATAGTATGTGTTTCATGGAGAATCTGCATCGTTTATTAAGCACTGATAGCCTTATTTTAATTTTCTCATGGCACACCAAAGCGCCGCGGCACAGCGGATGAAGAACGCCCTGCTACAGGCAAGAACTAGAGAAATTAAAAAGAAAGAAAAGGTAATTAGTTTAGCTCCCTATAAATCCTCCGTAGCCGATTCCCTTGAGTACTCGCTTGTTACTTATTGTTAGATTCAACGTCATATGACACAGGGAAACGTGGTTTCAATTCCAATATTAGTTAATGTGTCTGTAGTGTGATATTCTGCGTAGGTATATGTAAAATAGTGTTCGCTGACCAGTGTACATAGAATGGAACCAGCCCAATACTGGCGTTAACATAAAAGAGCCAGTGGGGATCTTGCCCTCCTTATGAGAAGCAACTCCAGCTGTTAGATGGTTCACTGAATCATGTACACAAATGTCTCGCAACACGCGCAGTTACTATATCTAATTTTCCGCAACGACAGATACATTGGATTGGAACTGTCCATTTGAAGATTAAGATGGTGTTGGTTTAATCCCTCAGCTTTGAAATGGAAATTACATTGATGTAAGGACAATACTTAAAGCAATGGTTATCAAGCTTTGTAGAACTAAGAGATTCTTGTTTCCAGCAGATAAATCATTAAACTGCCTAAGGCTAATTAAAACAAAAGTATTCCACGCTATGAAATGGATTGAATTTGGACTTTTGGCACCTACAAGAAATTCTGAATGATTTGAATAAACCTTGCTTTCCGTATTCTCTCAGAGAAAGCAGTTACTGACCGAAATCTAATGATCTTGGAGACCATATTAATATAAAACTAAACAGAAAAGCTTGATCAGATCTACTTACCAAAAAATTTAGCTGAGGCTGACCTTGATTTACGTAAATTCGTTTTATATTAATTATAAGTACTTGTAATAAAGTTGTTATCGTTACTGTTCACGCCTTTATTATAATTTTCGTCATAATTTTATCTACTATAATGAGTGGTTTTGGAAATTAGCTACTGCCCACTCTCATCTTTTATAAATATAAGATGGTGACTAATCCAAAATGCATTATTTCGGCGAAGTATAATTATAATTTAATGATCAACCAGCTGGTCGCAGACTGTTAAATTGTCTCCCCAGAAATTGATACCGTTTCCACGGTATAATTTGCATGAAATTAAAATATTGCTGTGCCGCATAAATGGAACATTATGGAATAAATCTCATGCATTTGAAAATTTAGGTAATCAGAGTAATTAGTCTTTTCTGCACAATTGTAAAAATTTAGTTTCATTGACTTACCCTTTTATGTCTGCATAATTTCCGTCCATTTTATACCTTATCAATTGCATATATTGAATAGCACATATATGAAAATAACTTAGCAAGGGTTTTAAAATATATATCTCATGACATGTCAACTCATGAGTTGTAATCAACAAAATACACCAGGTGGCCCGGCCCATCCGGCATCGGCGTAAGTAGATATCCTTTCGTGCGTTAAAAGAGTTGCAGAACTCCACGGCGCAATTCTAGTCATAGAGACGAGGTTCTGCAATTGTTCTAACGCCCGAATGGTTATCTAGTTACACTGATGCCGGACGAAGTGGGCCACCAGGTACATGGAATTTTTCTAATTAAGTGGTAAATGTCACAAGAACGTATAATATTATGTACCGTGTAAGGAAGGAAGAAGCTGTACACCACTAGCTGCTTTTTAGAGGGACTTCTTAATACAAATGTGAACAAAATATATTTACATGGTGGAGACTTTGTTAGCTTACTTCGTGATTTAAGAATTCTGAGGTCCATTCAAACTACAATGGCAATTATTAGCATACTGTGTATACTTATTATTGCGTTCAGTGACATACAAACCTACATCATGCTAATAAAAAATACTGAAGCATTTAGGACATTGTGGTAGTATACATGGCTACATATGACGTGTAATTATTGCACCACATAATTGAACTAAGTTTAATTTTTGTAGACAATTTGTGTAAAATAAACAGATCCACCTAAGTATTCATATTCTGAAGAGAAAGCCTCATAAAGACTAAGGTAGTATTAAATAATATAATTTTATAAGTAGTTACAGATATGTAGTTATCTTGTATGTAATGCATCTGTTAGTGTAAAATGTATATTCGAGCAAATTAACAAAAACTGCTAATATAATAAATATATCAAAAATAACGTTGTTGAAAAAAACGAGAAATTATATAACTTTTACATTGTCACGTATTAGCTATCCCATTGCTGATATATGGATTTGTAATATGGATAGTGACTACTAATGAAATGAAAAGAATTGAGGATCACGTAAATTTTACTTCTCAGAAACAGCCTCTAGGATAACTAGAAAAGCGTAAGAACTAGAGTTCTATTGAATATTTTAAATATAAGTGACAAAATTATACACCGCAGAAAGAAATGTTATGAGCACGGACAAAGTGTGGATTCACAACGAACATGAACACAAATATTTTGTTATAAACCAAATGAATCGTGAAGTCTTGGCACAACAAAGAGTGCTGGATTAGATAAGTGACGCTTTAAAAATTGTATTTGCTTTTAAAATTTGGAACATTGCATAACTTGTATTAAATATTTAAGCTTTGGATTTAAACAGCGCTGAGACTTGATCCTTATTGATGATGAGGAGGTTAATTATGATGAAGAATTATAATAAGAAGTAATCATAATATCCGAAGGTTACTGTTAAAAGCCCAGGACCAGTTAATTTTTCAAAAGTATCGCTCCATTGTGAAGTAAAGAACATCCAATTTAACATGGAAAACTACTACTGCGTGATCACTAAAAAGAACACTCATGACGTCAACACAGGGGACCCATACAGTCTATCAGGTCGAGGTGCAGAATTACTAGAAAAATATATGTACTGTAAGGACGGCGTCACGTGGTACAGACATCTAGCATTCTCAGCCGTGACGTCAACGAATTCAGCGGTGTTCTAGGCTGCTAAACACCTATACAATCAATTGCATTTAACACACATTTAACACCAAAACCAAAATATATCGTTCTAGCACGTTGCAAAATAGATAGGGCACTTCCGTCTGAATAAATGCGTTCTCTCCTCGTCTGTTAGCGCTACGTACCGGGACAAAGGTATATATTTACAAACAAATGCCATTGGAAAAGGGCAATGGGTACAGACACAGAGGGCACACGTCGCTCACTTCGACCTACACATATCTATTGTGGCTACCACCCCCCAGGAGGCAGGGATGAAATGAGGGAACCCAAGGTTCTGGTGTCGCACTGAGGGGTCCCCACCCCACAACGGAGGGCAAGGCCGGCCAAACGCTCCCTAACACTGAAAACAGCCGTTACCATGCGCAATCATCCACACCATCTGACCGGCACTGCCTACACTACACGCCTGAAGGTACACCTGAAAGATGATAAGGAAACGGAATGAAGGGAAATAATGGAAAGGAAACCATGGTATGAAATAATGCACTCCAGCATTCGCCTAAGTGACATGGGAAAACTACGAAAGAACCCATGTAAGGGTGCGCGGCCACAGGGATCAAACCCGCGACCTCCCGAATGCGGCCCACAGACGTTACCGCCTGAGCCATCCCGCTCGGTAATGCTCTAGGAAACTACCACTAATACATCGTCCCAATAGAAGATTCTCAACCGATTCAAGAGCAACGCCGGCTCCCGTTAGAATCGCAGTTCAAGCGCATAAGTGCCTACATTTACTTTGGACAAATATTTGGATATCATAGAACAATTAGAAGTTTCCACCGCTTGTAAAAATGAACTATCTACATCATGGTAAATTTGAAGCGAATTAATGATGTTAGTTTTATGGTGGGAGTACGGACATTAAAATTAATGCTAGTATTTGAAAATGTTTGAAGCACCAAAGGAAACTGAACAGTGTCAAATTTTGCAGAAAAAATGGGAGGCAGCACAAAACCTCGCTGGGAGCATAGGAAACTCAACTAAATAACTTGAGCACTGCAAGTGAAGATTCAGTAAGCCTCGGATATTGGCAGCACCCCTCTGTGATAGGCGGGGGAGGGGGTGGAGGAGGGGTCGTAGACGTCACTGCCAGAAGAGGTCTTAGATGATGATAGCTCACTCGTATACATGCAGTTGGTCGGCATCTGTATCATTATTCTAGCTGCTAGAAGGAACGAAGGGAATTGGAGCGTCAGTGAGTGAGTAGGGTTTAAGGGCCCGTCGACAGCTAGGTCATTAGGGCCCGGGAATTGGAGCGATAGATATACTTCAAAGACACTGCCTCCTGTGTGAGTTGGTCATCCAAAACAGGCATGCCCTCGGTTGGCGGCTAAAACCATTTGGAACAGGTAGTTCTAGAACGATATCTTTAACTCCCTGCTCTTACGTTGTGTATGCCGGCAAACGTCCTTGCGATGCTTGCTAGTCGCTAGCGGGCTTGGCGTCTGTCACTAAAATCACTCAAATGGGGTTCTTCTGCTGACAGATTCTGCTCATCACTTAGACCATTGAAACTTCCGAAATAGAAATTTTTTCACAGCACTTAGATAACTTATCACTCACAACCTAGACAATGATTCCCACAGAGGAAGAAATACTTTCTGAAGAGTTGCAGGGTAGTACGTGCTCACTCCAGTGTAGTAACTGCGACGTTGGAGAACATAACCTAATGTCCTAAATCAGGCGGACACTGTGGCGGCTGGCACTTCCACCACAGTCTCTGTTTCAACAAGATCGGAACACTAGAAAGTTCTGCCATAGAGTCGAATCAGATGACATACTGGAATGTCGCAGCAAAGGAAATTCTTGTTCGGAATTTAAGACAGTTCATGGCAAATGCTCAGCCTGGCTTGGAGTGTGAACAATACCGCGTTCCCGCGGACAATCACTCTCGAAATAGGCGACAATAGGCGGACGTGGGCGGTTGACAGAGATATAGCACTAGGACACGGTGTTCCGAAATGCACACAAAACTGGGTATATTCTTGGTAATAGAATGCGTACAGGTGCACACTGGAACTCGTCGGAAAACGATAGGACCCAGACCACTACTCTGAAGAGGAAGTTAGAATGTTGCCATAGGATTTTAAAGTATCGTCAACCACAGCACTTGACACCTCCAACGATAAATTATCCGTTTTCAATATCCCGTAGCCAAAACCCGCTCGTTCCAGTTTGACTGTGCCTCGTTCACCTGTAGGAAAAATAAATGGAGCTTCCCTGTAGGCGTGCCTCAATGCTCAAGAATGTCTTGTAACAACGATTCCCACTGAACGTTGATGCAATACACATGTTAACGTTATCCGGTTGTACCACAAGTAACTCATACATAGCGAGCTCTAAGGTATCGTAAGTTCATTCCTAAATGTTGTAAGCTAATAATTTGGTTGCATTACGTTCAACACGTTCAAGCCCAGTTTTGAGAGTATTCTTCCTTTCCACAAACAAACTCATGTTCAAAATTTAGAAAAAACTGAAACATGTAAAAATCGAGACACAAGTCCCACTCAAGGCGACCTTACCGCACGGCTGAGAGACCGCAACTGCTCAAATTCAGAGAAAATTACATTAGGGGTATAAGAGTAGCAGTGACAAATCACATAATTTTAAAAGGGGCTGAGGGTTTTATGTCAGCCATCAGAAGGTATTACGCCGGTGCATCTCCCTAGAGCCGAATCTCTCAAACTGCATGTCTGCGTTCCCTAGGGCACGGTGGGAAGGGATCTTATGCCCATTTACGATGCAAAGTCTCTTGACGTTCCTTCCCCTGTGGCACTGAAAACGATATGCCTTTTGAATCTTCACTACCTTTGCTTACCAGTTTCAGATGATCCCCCCCCCCCCCTATATTTACAAAAGGCAATGTTCTGTCTGGCGAATGGTGAGACAAACTGTGGTAAAAAGTTGACCCGTGAGAAAGAAACGTGCTTTAAAAGCGAGCTTAATGCTTTTATTGCTTTAGTAATAACGACTACTTTTACTATTTTGACTGATAAAATATATAATGTTGTGTTTTTTTAATGTAGATAGGAAAATAATGAAACGAAATGCCGTACGTACCCAGTCATACGGTTTTTTACTTCCTTTATGACCGATCTGAACCTGGGGTAGATAAATTTAACCTTTATAATTTGTCTTAATAGAAATAGGATTTATTTTTAAAATTGTCTCATTTTTATGGTGCCGTTTAACTACTGTGGTCATTGGGAACTTTGACTTAAGAAAAATTTTGTTCTTACCCTTTGAATCTAAAGTTTCAATATTATTTTGATAATTTTCACCGTGGAACACAGTTATTATTTATATTTCTACACTCCTCAAAGGACAAGGAGTGATTGTGATTATTAGGGTAAAAGTTCCGCAGCTCCAACCGAGAATTGAACCCGAAATCTCTTGATTGAGAAGAAAACTAGCATGAAGTCTCAAAAGCTTTTATATTATAAGGTACTCTGCCAACAGTTTTCAGACAATCATATCAAGTTCATCAAACTTATTCATTCTTTAGCCTCCAATGTCTTGTAGATTGCAATAAAATGTATATTATTTTCTCCACTAAAGTATTCCCTACACAATTAACCTTCGGACCTCATATTTTGGTCAACATTTTAAATCGAACCACAGTTTGAAATCGTTCCCATTTTATACCTATATTCCTATTAAAATTCTCAGTTTTGAAAAAAACATGTACCTATAGCATTTTTCACATATGATGATATTATTCAAAGTTAATCCAAATGTTTTTAAATGTGTTTCCCAATAAAAGCCCAGGGTACCTAATTGTTGTATCCATTACTAGCACGCTACAGTAAGCAAACGGCGCCTTATAAGCTAAGATGTTTTGTGCAACTCCCAGGAAGAAGTTACCAATACAACAACGATTAACCAATTATCTCTAATACCTGTAACTTTATGGAATACAACTGAGTTCTGTGTATCTCAAGCACACTTTACATCTGGGAGATGTACGTTTAATTATTCCAACATAGCCTAAGAACCAATCTGTAAAGACAATTTTATAGGGAAGAAATGCCGAAAGTATCATTACGTGAAAAACGATGCAGTGTGTGCAGTTGTTGGAAATCGGAATGAAAAAATTTAAACGGCATAGTCAGAATTTGAATTCCGAATTTTCCGCTTTTCGTGGCACTGCTCTAGCTAACTGGGCAACCGCAGCTGCTGCGGCATCACAGTCTCCAACTGACTCCCATTTTTCCGGCACACCACAACGTTTAATTGTTAGATAACATACCCCAAATTCCAGAACTGCATAGCTAATCAACTGTTTGGTCAATCAGTGATACTAGATTGTTCTTCCACAGATACGACGTGGAAGAACAATAATTGAAAACCGCTATTGAGATATACGATCTTAAAATGAATTTAAGAATGTCTTATGGTTTGCCGGAAAACTGTGAGCTAGTAGGGCAACTTAATGTCATGAAGGCATGTTGCCTTGGTAGCTCATATATTGGTGAAGTTTATATTTATTTAGTGAGGTTCACAGTAAAT
Source organism: Tenodera sinensis (assembly GCA_030765045.1). Lineage (NCBI taxonomy): Eukaryota > Metazoa > Arthropoda > Insecta > Mantodea > Mantidae > Tenodera > Tenodera sinensis. Next base: position 158,278,217 of record CM060962.1, read on the forward strand.
TGAGCTGAACTTTGTAACATTGTAAAACGAGTACAGGCATGAGATTAAAATGTAATGATCTAAATTATAATTCAAAATGAAAGTACATTATGCTCACAAGACGTGCATTACAGCCCCTTTTGATTAATTATTATAGCAGGTTATTTAAATTGTCCTTAATGAAACTGGTTTACCAGAAATAAATACCTACCAAAGAAATGCTTAACCACATTAGGTTTGGAATGTAAGCTGAAAATGTTGAGTACTTTGGGAAAATTAAATTAGGGGATTTTGTTCTTTGTATATTTACGGCTCTTGTGTGAATAGCGGCCGTCTCCTTAGCGCGGTGGTAGCGCTGCTATTTATCTAGCGGATGACACGAGTTTGATTCCCGGTACCGGTGTAGGGATTTTCTCCCGCTAGGAGACCTCGTTCGGGGTGTACCTAGCCTCGTTAGGTCCCTGAGGGGCCAATTGAGGAGCTACTTGATTGAAAATTAGCCGAGACCCTGGTCAAGAAGACCACATAATCGACCAGGAGGGATCAGGGCACTGACCACGTCCCACTCCAACACTACACCCCACTCATGATGCCTGTGGTGGACAGAGGTGGAGGACGCAGAGGTCGAGCGGTAGGTCTTGGCCCGGATGGGTTGCTGTGCTGCCGAGTTTATAAATATTGGTCTGGTTTAGCATTGAATTGTTTATTTTTTCCTCATCCCTTCTGCATATTCATTTGCATATTAGATAAAACGATTAGGTTATGTCCGGCTACATAGGGAAAGAACTGTAGGCTTTTGAATCGCGTTAGGGTTTAAAACCATTACTTTTATAATATTCTATAAATTAATTCGATGAAAACGCATTATAGAAAAGAGCTACATATACCATTCCTGGAGCTAGTGTAGACGCTTAGCACATAATTCCTCGCCACTTGCTGGAAACATCTGTTGATTTATTTTTATCCATGTTATATCTGAACGTGTTGCGGTTCTCAAATTAAATTTCACCCAAAAGGAATCTCCTTCATCTCGTGCAAGGGCTTGAAGGAGGAGCCGCATTAACACTTGGTGGTCGTCCTCTAGACAAAAAGAGGTGTACTGACTTGCATAACTAATTGACGCTCTCCTTTTTACTCAATCTGTAAACAACCGGCCGCCAGACTAAAAAAAAGAAAAAAAAAAGGTTATAACTTATTTTGTCCAACAAAATGAATTATCCCTCCTCCATCTGGTTTTATACAAAAAGCCAGAATATCGCGCGTAAAGGGTTTTAAAAAATGTAAATCCTTCATAAGAGACGCTAACACCAGCTGTTGACTACGTTTTCATGCATATTATGCAAATGTTTTAGCCACTTTCTCACCTCTTTTAGGGACAAAGTATTTCGTGATAAATTTAATATTGCTTGGCAACAATGGAGCCGTAATCTTCAGTAGCGTGATAATCAACTGAGTTTCCTGTAATGAAAAGTGTGGGACTTTGATTAAACAACTAATAGGAGGCGAAAGCACTAGCACAGAAAACATGAGACGCAACAAACTACTTAGTTACAAATGCTGTTTTTGTTTAAATGCTACTGGCAGAAAGTGTGTTCCTTCCTTAGATGTGGTGATTCTTCATTCTTTCTTCTCTGTCGTTTCCTCTATTTCCCTTGCCTTCCCAATCACTCCACTCATCTCTCCTCTCTCTCTCTCTCTCTCTCTCTCTCTCTCTCTCTCTCTCTCTCACTCTCTCTCCCACCGTTTGCCTCTCCCACTATCTCTCACCTTTCGTCTCTTCCTTTCTGTTTCTGTGGGTGAGTAGAGAAGTAGACAAGAATCTTGTACCTTCAGAAAGAACGTTTCTATGATAGCCGAAAAACACATTAGTCAAGAAACCTTGTTGTGTAACTCAACAGCAATGAGCCATTTAAAAAGACGCCTTATTTCCAGGGAAAAAAACCAAAAGTATGATGTGTTGCACTCATATGACTTCCTCTATTCTTGTACTACTATTCTTACAAACTTCTTCAACATTCCGCTATTTGTGGATGTGATTATTGTTGTATGTGAGATCTCAAAACTACAGAAGCATTTGTTGCCGTTAATGATACTTTCATGATTAGTTTCCTCAGTCATGGGCAAATCCTTTCCTCATGAAGAACAGAAATAGCAGTTGCTCGGTTGCAGCCAGCAACAGGATGACAAACACTGTTGAGTGGAATGTGAACAACGCAAGCTTCGTAGCATGCTCAACATTCCCAATTTCCACTCTTGGCAGGTGTAAAGGCTTGGATTAGCACAGGAAGCAACAGGAATCGAATTGTGAATACAACAAGTAGGTATTACTGCTAACTCCCACTGTTGCTTCTGGATAGCTGTATAACGTTAGTCCAAATGAGAAAGAAAGTATTGATCTTAGTGAAACATAAATACAGTCGTATCCCTGAAATTTGTAGGCGCAACTTCATTAAACAAAACAGGTGAACTTCTTCTTGAAACCAAAACAATACGTAGCGTTGTTCGCTACGAATGCAGTGTTCTGTTAAATGGAAACCAGATTAAACAATTAATTCACGGTTGAAGGCATCCCTTTTAATGCACTTATAATATCCGGTCAATTGCTGTACTGTATTTCTTTCCACACTTCTTTTACGTGTTAGAAACTTGTGTATTCCTGTACCATTTTTCACTGTTTGCCTGCAGTTGGAGTTGATAACTTGTTAGTTTACTGCCTTGAGGATTTACTTAATTTTGCCTTGCACGCCATTGCCTTTCTGTTTCTGTTTCTTGAGCGTTCCCACAAAACCACTGCTGTAGGGAAATTAAGACCGACAGGTTACTCTACATTGACTACTTTATTTACATGTTAGACAAATATTTGGATATAATAGGACAATTAGAAATGTTGACCGCTTGTAAAAATGAAGTGTCAAATTTTGCAGAAAAAATGGGAGGCAGCACAAAACCTCGCTGGGAGCATAGGAAACTCAACTAAATAACTTGAGCACTGCAAGTGAAGATTCAGTAAGCCTCGGATATTGGCAGCACCCCTCTGTGATAGGCGGGGGAGGGGGTGGAGGAGGGGATCGTAGACGTCACTGTCAGAAGAGGTCTTAGATGATGATAGCTCACTCGTATACATGCAGTTGGTCGGCATCTGTATCATTATTCTAGCTGCTAGAACGAACGAAGGGAATTGGAGCGTCAGTGAGTAAGTGAGTGCGTGAGTGAGTGAGCGAGTGAGTGAATGCATGAGTGAGTGAGTAGGGTTTAAGGGCCCGTCGACAGCTAGGTCATTAGGGCCTGTGTGAATTGGTCATCAAAGACACGCATGCCCTAGGTTGGCGGCTAAAAACCAGTTGGAACAGGTAGTTCTTGGAGGAGATCTTTAACTTTGTCTAACATTTGAATTGCATGAGTGCACGTAATGTTTCACTGGCATTTCTTTTTTCATTTGAGTGTTAGTGTGGTATGTTATTATTGGCATTATTATTATTATTATTATTATTATTATTATTATTATTATTATTATTATTATTATTATTATTATTATTATTATTATTATTATTATTATTATTATTATTATTATTATTATTATTATTATTAGCACTACTACCACCACTACTACTACTACTACTACTACTACTACTACTACTACTACTACTACTACTACTACTACTACTACTACTACTACTACTACTACTACTACTACTACTACTTCTACTACTTTGCTCGTTTCTAAAAGAACGCACCCCGATATCAGAGATTTTTGTCCGGTTTGCGCATTTTCGATAAAATTGTGATAATAAACTGAGTCCCTATCGGTAGCTGACCATATGCTTCATCCGAAAACTTTTTGACAAGTTCTCTGTTCCTTTGCAGTTCAGATGTTAACTGCAAGTGAATGACAAACGAAATCACTGTACTACTTAAGGAAACGAACAAGTTCGCTTTACAGTTAGCGAAGCAAAGATGTTATTAGGGCAATTAAATACCGAGTGGTATCAACAACTTTAGCTAAGTCAGAAAAAGATGTCAGAAGCAATTTGAACATCTCCTCAGGCAAAGACTTCGTGTAAAATTATCCTTTAACTGGAGTTGATTAAGAACTTTGCACAGACGGAGATCCTTCCCGGGTTCTCCGTTGAAGTGAGATTCCTTCACTTAACGTTGTTACCCATGTAACACAGGGCATTTGGAGGAAATTTCGAAGTAAATAAAATCAACATGTAAATGTATTATTGCAGTTATTATTATTATTATTATTATTATTATTATTATTATTATTATTATTATTATTATTATTATTATTATTATTATTATTATTATTATTATTATTATTATTATTATTATTATTATTATTATTATTATTATTATTATTATTATTATTATTATTATTATTATTATTATTATTATTATTATTATTATTGCTAGTGTTTTTGTTATATACTCCATCAGAATGTTTTGGCATAACAGGATGAGTTCCATACGTCAGTAGATTTTATAATCCTATTCGTGATAAACCTTCTCCATAATCAGGCAGACAGGCTAACCTGATGAAGGAAAGAACCGAGCACTGTCCGTTCTGTTTCCTCTGCTCTGCTACTCATTTACGCTGTCCGTGTATTGAGTAAGTAGTCTTGTTTGGTCTTGCCTTTAAGCTAAATCCATTCCAACACTCACGCAATGCACACACATAAAGTTCTGGGGTTAGGAGAACACTATTACGGGGTGAAGGACTAGGAGAAATATTCTATTCAAGTTGAAAGATTTTTTTTACTAAGTACCATGCTGCTAACAGTAGATAACATTGTGCCAAACGAAATCGAGGCAAATTTCTCCCTTGCATCGACAGTTTGTTTATTGTTGTAGACGCAATTCTCTAGCCATCCTCTGACTAACAAGACAGCTGTTAGTACGTATGTGTTTGGATGTGGAGTAGGAATGGTTCTATGATGCATTCTCATTCCTGTTACTAATATTCTTCTCTTCTGCGAATTGTACACAGATAGACACACAACCGTATTCTGTAAACAGCCATACCGTAAAATGTAAACACCTACAAATTTATTTTAAAACTGAATTCCCTTTTAAGCACAGAAATCCACTGCATTAATTATCTACAGAACATAATGGTAGTATGAAGAGCAGAAGAAAATATAAATCTCACAGAAGTTCTTCTGGTTCAAAGGTTTTCGTAGCTAGGTTTAGCTTCAGACTTACCTGTTAAGGGAATACTCCACTGAAATTTATTGAACATCTGTGAAAAATGGATATGGATTGTGAGTCCAAATTTTTCTTTCATATGCTCTTGTTTCAACATTTACTTTGCGTTTTGGGGCAAATGTGCATAGGTCAATGAAACATCTGTATTAAAAATGCCCTAATTTTAAAAGTTAAGCTTTTGCTGCTCAACTCTTCTTAAGATTTTTACTCAGTTAAAATATTCCACATGATGCAGTGTTATGTACAGTTCAGAAGTGTCTATCATCTGTATAATTTTGACCATAAGGGTTAGGGACAACCTGTATAATTTCTATGACACATGAATGCCCTCATAAGCATTTTGAACTCTGGCAATCAGCACTCCCACCAACTGGCTACCAGTTGGCATATATTTCCCTTTCACTTAAATCAACTACTCCTTACTGCTGAAAACCACTATGCTACAGTCTATGAATATAGTTCCAATTTTTAAATCAGACTAACCTTCCAAATTATGAACTATTTATTTACTGTAGTATACCCAATAAAGTGTTATTATGCAATGATAATATTTAAATTTAGATTATTATTCTCGTATTTATTTAAATATTATAATATAAGCATGTATCTTAAATTTATCATTTATTTAAATACTAATATCATTTACAAAACTCATCTCTTTCACCTTAAACATTTCTCAATTTATTCTATTATAACTTCCCACTTTAAACATTAACCGCCTTAATCTTCACAAGTAATCAATAAATATCTTTTAACCTTTAGCACTTTTAGCAAACTCCGATTTTACATTATTAGTCAGTTCCCTTCTCATTAATCACTTTAACTAATAAATATTCTACCCCTCCTTTCAGTAACTTATCGTTTATCACTAAACGCTTAGCTTCGTCTTTTCACTGCACTTCACTTGTACTAAAACAGCTAATCCCATAAACCTTTCTTCTTCTTCTTCTTGTTCTTGTTCTTCTTCTTCTTGTTCTTCTTCTTCTTGTTCTTCTTCTTCCCGTTTGATCCCTCATCTCCCGTCTGTTGATCTTCTATACTGCTAACTCGTCATAGCAATCCCTCCTCTCTCCTAACATGGAGTATTTTCTCCTTCTCATATACCTACAGTGGTTGGCTCCTTCGTTTCCCCAATCATCCCCCTCCCTCGCCTGGCTCCGCTTAGTTTCTACCTCTGGACTCTCCTCTCCCCTATTGCTGGCATGCTCTCCTCCTCCCTGCTCTCCATATCTCTATCTAATTCCTTCTCCCATTCTTCTTCCTTCATCTCCACTGTGTTAGCTCCCCCCTCTTCTTCTATTATTCTTCTACACCACACCTCTATCCTTTTCACATGATCTTAATATAGTATATTATCCCTCGTCACTATTCTTATTGTCCTTCTCTCCCCAACACTCTTCTTCCCATGTTCATTCAAAATTATCTTTCTCTATTAAATTCGCATCTTAACTATTATCTATCCCACAGTCAGTTTCTTCTCCCTTTTCTTGGGCCTGTGTTTGTATGTATATACATATTACTAACAGCCCTTCTTCTGTCATTAATTTCTGTAATAATCTTTCCGATCTTATAGTTTCTGTTTGTGATACGGTTATAATCAATCTTCTCCCCGTTCTACTCTGCTGATTTGATTTGCCAAGTTATCGAGGTGCTCGCTATGTTTCTAATGAATCAAATTTCACCTACTTTTAAAACTCTTCTTTCTTGGTCTATGTCATTGTTGTTTTCTTTGGGGAGGGGGGGGGGTCGTTCAGAAACTCCGGTGATCCGGATAGTTGACATATTTACATAGCTTATTTAAACACTTTTTCAAATTGTATTCTAATATATTTTACATGGGCTATGCACGGTCAGCCTGTGTTAATAGAAACCTCTCATACAACGCACTGGTTATTCTCGGAAGTCGCCGACGTTTCACATTGCACCAATGAGCGTGTCACTTCAGCCAATGAATGCGTAGAAATCACTAATGACAGATATGTAGATGTTCACTCCGCGTAGAGTAAATCACAGCGTTGCAACGACTTCCCTGTTTTCTCTCTCACTCTTCTCATTCATTGATACTCTTAAGAAATAAATGTTCACGTTTGTAATGCGTATATTTACTTGGGGAAAACTTGACAACCTTGCTTTCTACGACAGTAAATACCTGCAATCTCATCACACCCTTTGATGCCGCGAGGGTAACCATTTGAGCAGCACGATAATAATGTATTAAACCTTTCGTGGGTTATACGTATTTAAGACTGAATCTTTCCACAATATTCGAAAAAATTTTATAAAATAAACTCTGCTTCCCAGTTCTATGCTATTCTACTCATTGAGCCAATTATGCATTAAATACTCTTAATTTCTTTTACATTTAAATACCTTCATCCTATTGTTTCTTATACCTTGGTTAATGCTCCTTCGTAAATCAAACAAGTTGTTCCTTTTAATTTTATTTGGTGATCAATTGGGGTTATTTCTGTTAAAACTAATACTGCTATAGGCGGGGTTCTGTTAAGAGAGCCTTCCTTTGAAATCGTCTTAAAATGTTTTAATTTGTACATTAATCATCCTTTTTGCCCATACCCCAGAGCCGTGTGAAATAATCGATGCAAGGGTGCAATTTTCTGATATGTGGTAATTGAATTTAAAGGCGCGATACATTTGAATTGTGTTATTGCGACTAAGCGCATCATTATTGTTTCAGCCTTAAAGTAGACGTAATCGATGTGTTTCCTAAAACTACACTTTTCATCTAAATGAATTCCAAGATATTTTGCTTCTTTTTGGCGTCTTATACTTACATTGTTGTATTTAATCATAGGATCAGTTATGATTTTCCCATTTAGGAGCATAACGCTGAATTTACTAGGTACTTGCAGTAAGTAGAGGAGTTATTGTATTGCACCCTACAATTCGATACCGAGATTACATTGGCATTTTTAGAAAAAGGTCTTTAATTTTTTGGGAGCAGCCTGTGAAGACCTCTTTATTCTGAGTGGACTTTTTATAACGTCTAAACCTAGGAGACAAAGGTTAATAAAATAATTATTGATCTTTTTAAACTATACATTTATGTGAAATATGTTTTATGGTATTTTCTTATTCTATATGAGTCATGGTATCACAGGAATAATTTAAAAATTAATATATAAAGTTTTATTTTTAGACAAACATTGAAAGTAAATTACATTTCCTAGTCCAACTGATTCCATGAATGTTACGTTCGACGGAATTTAACTAAAGCGTGATAATTCTCTTCGTGCCAAAGAAGCTCAGGCAGCAGAAGGGATGGATTAGAAAGGCAGGCAGCTAGACAACTGGACATAGACATAAAGCGAACGAGAGAGAGAGAGAGAGAGAGAGAGAGAGAGAGAGAGAGAGAGAGAGAGAGAGACAGAGAGAGACAAGAGGAGAGAATGACATGGTGGCTTAAGGTGGTTTAATCAATGATGAGAAAGCCGTTAATGTAATCAAAGTTGTGTATTGGCCTATGAATTAGATATAAAAAATGAGGTGTGCAGGCACTTAACCTTCTCTTCTCATTCTTGTACAAACGCTTATTCTTCTGTCTACTTAAGGTTAACTGAGACAAGCGCTTCTAGAAATGGTTTTATTACATATTTCTTTGCAGGTATAATGGCAAATAGTCAAATATTTTAAGAAATGAGTCCTAGGTGATAGCATTGAAATTATGTCCTCTTTGTGTGAATAGGAGAATAAATCTGATGTGTAGCATCATAATTGTTAATAGTTCATGGTTTAAGAGAATTCTCCTGTTCCAGCCTCATACTTCTTCCCATCTTCTTATTGGTCTTTCTATTGTTCTATAATCAGAAGTTTTATATTTGTAAGAGTGTAATGGAATGCGAGAGTTATGCATTCTTTGCAAATGACCTTTCCATTTTTCTCTGTTTACTTATATATTTTCTTTTAACGAAAACGTGTCTAATTGTTTCCTTATTTCTTCATTTCTAATATGATGTTGTCTTGTACATTCAATTACTGCTTGAAGATCGTCCATTTCTGCAGCTTGTATTTAATTACAATCTTTCTTTCGAAGTGTGCATGTCTCCGATCCGTACAATAAAACCGGAATAGCCATTGTTGTATAAAAGCTTAAATTTGTATCCTTTCGGGTTTTCCTTTTCAAGTAAGGAGCTATTATTCCACAAATATATTGGAATTTACTCACTTCATTACTTATTTCTTCGTTGTTTGTTCTAAATGCCACATTACAAACCAAGTAATTAAATGTTCCCACCTGTTCTAACACTTTATTGTTTAACACTACCTTTGACCCTTTGGTTTTCCTATAAACGCCATGATGGTTGACTTTTAACTTATATGTTTAAACCATAATCAGGAATTAATTTTGTAGCTTGTACCTACATACTTATTTGCAGCTTATCCTCTCTTCTTGTATTAGCATCATTTCGTCCGCAAAGAGTAACATATTTAATGCACAATTTTTATTTATTTTTATTCCTAATAGTATTTCATCTTTAAATTTTCTAAGAATATCGTCCATATAAATGTTAAAATAGCGGAGATAAACGACATCCTTGTGTTAAACCATTATTAATTATCACACCTTGTGATAGTCGTCCATTTCCTAAAAATATGTTATTTTTGTTTCCTGAGTACATCTATCAATTGTTTTAGATATCCTTTTTTGTCAAATACTTGCCAAAATCTAGTCCTGCTTACCTTATCAAAAGATTTTTCTAAATCTACAAAGGCTATATGTGTGTCTACATTATATTCTCTTCTGTTTTCAATAATTTGGTTAATAGAGAATGTTATCCATGCAGGATCCTCCTTTTCTAAATCCCATTTGGTTTTCCAGTAATAATAGTTCTGTAATTATACTAAGACGTTTGTTTATGATTTTTGTATACAACTTATAGCCTGTATTCAGGAGACTTATACCTCTATATTTATCACATAATCTGTTTGCCTTTTTAAATATATCAATAACATGTACATCGTACCAACTTTTAGGAATTCTATTCATTTTCCAGCATTTGTTGATAAAATTAGGTAGTCTTACATTTAATTTTAATCCTCCGTACTTAATTAATTCTACATCTATTCCATCTGGTCCTGGAGGCTTCCTTTTTCATGTTTTGTAAACATAATTCTAATTATTCCTCAGTAATTAAGCCTATAGATGTTTTTAGTAGTACTTCATCCTCCAATGACTTTTCATTTTCTTCTGATTTATAGCATAATTCCTTATAGTATTTAAACCATTCTTCTTCAGATATATTGTTTATTCTCACTTTATCTTTCTCTCGTTTCGTTAATGTCTTTATATGCAAATCGTTGTCTGCTGTTTATATCATTTTCTATTTGACCAATAAAATTCTCCCTGATGTCCTCTTCTGGTAATTGGTTTTGCGATGTTTATTTTTTCTTTATAATTTTGTCATGACTCTTCTGTTTTATTTTGTAGAAAACTTTTATACGCTACTTTCTTATCGGTGATAGCTTGTTTAATTTCTTCATTCCATAATCTTAGAACAATTTTTCTTCTACACATATTTCTTCCCCCGATTGCTTCCTCTGCTGCTCCTTAATTATATTGGACGATTCTTTATCTATATCTTCTTCTATTGTATGTTCTAGGCGAATGTTTAATCTTTCCTGATAAAGTCTCCTGATACTAAGTTCTTGAAGTAGATTTATTATGAAAATCGTTTCATTTTGTTCCTCATTTGTCCTTACCTTTGATTTTTTCCATCTTGTCCATAATTCTATTTTCGATATAACTAAATAGTGGTCGAAAGGTATATCGCATCCCCTAGACTCTGATATATGTAATCTGTGATATTAATTCTTTTATTTACCATAATAAAGTCTATTAATGAGCTTTGGCAACGTGCATTCCACGCATATTTGTGAATATCCTTTGTTTTTTTTTTTTTTTTTTTTTTTTTTTTTAAACGTATTTGTAATATTAAGCTCATGAAAAGTTGCAAATTGTCGCACTTTTATTTACTTCTTCTTGTAATAATTACAACAATTATTGTTCATAGAATTCTAAAACTTTCTTTTTTCCCTCTTCAGAACTATATACTCCTATAACAACTAGATATTTCTGGGTATCTTAAACGTTCCTTGTATTATTCGTTCACTAATAAAAATATAATGTTCAATTCTCTTTCACCAGTTTTCATCAATTAATATAGCTACTCCTTTAGCTGTTGTTTGTTTTGATAAAACCCCACTATAAACTTAAGTGTATTTCCCTATCTTTTCTGTGTCTTTTAATTTCTTTTTAGTTTCAGTAAGTACCGTTATGTTTGCCTTCATTGTTTCTATTTATTTACTAATTCTTCTTTTGTGGATATTCCTCTCACACTCCGTGTTCCTATTTTTAGTGATTCTGCAATTCCAAATCGCGTGTCCTTTTTTCTTTGCTGTGGTCGTAATCCAGTGTTCTCAAACCGGCTATTTTCTTGAGGCCGTTCAGTATGTAACAATTTGACTCTGGCCGCAGTACCAACGCTGCGCAAAGCTAGCTCAGTGGTGAGGCTGCTTGCTCGCTGCTCCTGAACTCGCACATGTTTTTTTTTCGGGCATTTACCGTAGATGTATTTTCTTCACCACGACTTTTAAGTCACTTCTACCCGTTAGGCCAGTTTTGGTCCACACGAGTGTTTCATTTCCCTGCCACCATCTCTATGTCTAGGAGGCTCTCCCCGATCCGCCACCTGTGGAGGCACCCGATGGGGGACTGGCATGGAACGTGTAGCAGTTGCATGGATTTTTCTACTCACTATTATAGCAAAAGTTTATTCTTCTATTTCTTGTTAATAAACATCCATTACACATTTTGAAGAAGGATACAATAAGCTAATGTGCCCACCTCTGTGGTTTGGGGTTACCGTTTCTGCTTTAAATTCAAGTGGTTACATACAGTCTGTAACGGTACATTAAGCGGTATGCTGGCGGCGGAAATATATGCCACCAACATAAAGCAACAACACCGCTTGCTCCCCTATCAGCTGCAGAATCATGTCTAAATGCCAAAGAATCAGGTATACGTAAACTGTGATTACGATGCAAATGGGTTTCTTGTAGACAGACGATGGAAGGCGATCGCTGAGAAGCTAAGCGCTGTATGTCCGGAGCTCTAGCCCAGAACCCATTAGTATTCCAATGGATTATTTCTATGCTAAAAAGAATTAGTGGTTGGTCTTAATTTTGTTTATCATCTTCGCACACTTTGGACCAAGAATGCGATGTGCTCTGTCCTCTGGCGACTCCTCCGATGTGGGGGGAATCTGAAGAACCCCTGCGACTCGAGAGCGGGAGCGGGACTTCACAGAGGACGTGCAGCTGCTCGCTGGAGGTTTATGCCTTGAACGGTGGCGCTCGACAGGCAATGTAGCGGTGCTAGTGCTGTGGGAGGACTGCGCACCTGGCATCTGGACGGCAGCAGAAGTAGTCTGTGGTCGAACTCTAGGTGGTGTAGAAACATGCTCGTCGAGTGAGTCAGTTTGGACTCCCACGGAAACCCGAGAGGGCGAACTGGGGCACGTCTGCATGACGGCATGCTATTTGGGAACAGCCTGGCCGATAGCTGCAGAAAACTACATGGTGGTATTGGGGTGAAGTTCCTGGTACTATTTTCGTGGGTCTACAAAAGTCAGGTGTGCCTTAACCCGAATCTCCTGGATTCCCTTCTCTTCTAAAAAGTGGGGACAGTCACACGAGTTGGACGGGTGTGCACCTCCACAGTTAACACAGGTGGGGTCCTGGTCGCAAAAGGAGCCGCATAAGCATCTCGACCACATCGAGGACAGATTGGCGAGCCGGTACAACGTTGCTTCATGTGCCCGAACTTCTGGCAAACAGCGCATGGGATTGAGTAGATAGGGACGAATGGTTGCTTGTTCATATCCGCGTAGGATGTACTGTGGTAGTGAGGCACATTCGAATGTGAGAAAGACCTTGTGTAGAGGAAACGGTTGGTTGTCCCTCTTCCCTGTTAACTGAACGCAGCAATAACTCGTTGATCCGACAGGCTGTTAACTATGTCCGTCTAAACTGGAAGTTGAATCAACGTCGCGAACACTGTTGAGAGTCTTCTGCTTCTCCACCTTTACAGGGTACGAACCCAGGAGATTGGCTTTTAACAGTTTAGCAGCCTGGGCGTCTTGACCGATCTCAACAGGCTGCCGAGCCGACAATGTGTGGCGTTTTCACCGGAACACAAATTCTATCTAGCTCTTTTTTAATATAAAACGGGTTCACGCTCTCCACTGTCGTAAATTTGGGCTATGTCCTGATTATGAAGTTATAGCATCAGTATAAGCTACTAGTTGAACATATCAATTTTCCAAAGTCTACTTCATTTCAAAATTTCAGTGTATGTTGATTGTTTTTGCCCAGCACATTCGTTCATTCATTCATTCATTCATCATTCATTCATTCATTCATTCATTCATTCATTCATTCATTCATTCATTCATTCATTCATTCATTCATTCATTCATTCAAAGTGTTCCACTTGGTGGAGTGTTGATGCAGTTCCTCTGAAAAGTTTCATATACATTCTGAACAGTCATGTAAATAAAATTGTCATTCTTGGTTAACTGCTAATAGTTTTAGTTACTGATTTCTAAAGAAAAACAAAATTAAAAATGAAAATGTACGCTGAAATGTTTAATAATTATTTGTAACCAAACTGACATCAAAGAGTTCATATGTAAATTTTTGTATTATTTTATCAGATAAAATACATCGATATAAAGGGAAAAGTAATTTTTAAAATCTCACCGTGTGGTCTGCTAGGTCTCTTGTGAGTGTATGCATTTTTCAATTATTATACACTACTTCTGTCATTGTGAGAGACCTCATCCTTTGGACGTATCTCGGTAAGGAAGTGTGTCACATACAACTATCGGGTGATTTGTGAGGTAGCTGTCTTGGTGGTGATAAACACACACCTGCATTGTGTGTGTATTAATGCAGCTACTGACCTGAGCTAATTAAACGGTCATCAACAGCGACAGTTACTCGCTTCATTAAGTACAGCAAACCACTGCAGTTCTGTTCGAGAAATACACCAAATGCTTCCAGACACCCATTGTGTTTCCTGCTGTGGCTATACACCAATTCCACGGCAATATGTGCATCAGACACCAAAATTATGTTTTACGTATTGCTGAAAATACTGAAATTTGGAAATCAACGATGACCTGAGTTAACATTTTAGTTATTACTCAGATTTATATCATTTGAGTCGGGTATGACATATTTGTAACTCTTCGTATGGGACATAACAATTCCATAAATTAGGTCCAATAGAGGAGAAATGTTAAGCCTACATAATAACAATATTCAAACAAAAGAGAAAAAGCATCAAAGATGGATATAGTATTAGGATATTATAAAGGTTCCCAATAAATGACTTAGAAATGAAACTACAAAATTACTCTATTTTTAAGTTCCGTCAGTAGTTCAAAGACAACAAAATAATAAAAACAAATCTCATGTGTCACATTTATATATCTTTCTTTACCCATTCTTACTCTTAAAAAGGTTTACTCTCCGAACTGCTTCATGTAATCAAGATAAAAAATTGTAGAAAAAGTTTCATTACATCTTTCGTTGTAAATACAAGGGGAATAGGGGAATACAATAAGCTTAAGCGACATTCAGATCTTGTGCAGGCTGTTCGTTATTTGACGGCTTTGAAATTTCGTTGTCTTTCCATTTTCTGAAGGAAAAAAAAAAAACTGATGTGTTTCACTCAGCTGAAGTTCTTCACTCACTCTTGTAAAATCTATTCCCACAAATAGTTATTGTTCTATCTACATCACGTTAATCAAGATAAACATTTACACAAATAGTTTTGTTACGTACTTCCTTGTAGGTAGAATGGAAATAGGGGAATACAGAAAGATTAAGCATTAGTCAAACTAAAGAGGTGGTCGCTATGTGACGGTTTTGAAATTTCGTTTCATTTGCATGACTAGGAGTGTAAAAACTAATGACTTCTCATTTGAGAAAACTGTAAATATTTGAAAATTCAAACCAATAACAAGGAATATCTCGAACATGGTTAACTCCGTAAAAAATGTATTTGACGTGCTTTAATGGCATCTACATTCTTTGTGAGGTAAGCTATTTTCTATCTCTCGCGGTTTATCAGATTTGCAAAAGTAATTAAGAATGAACAGGTCTTCATAAGCTATTGCCAGAAAATTCCACATATGCACTTCATTTCTCATAAAATCGCCTTAACGATGTAATAATTTAAACAAAATCGTTAGAGCCATTTTTGAGAAAAAAAAAAAAGTGCAACGAATTTTTCATTTAAAGTGTATACATGAGGGACAGTTTTTAGTTTATGTGCCGCGTCCTTGAAAGATGCTGAACTTAAATACTACGTTTGGTATTCAACCAACTTTTCGTTTTTGGGTTACGTATTTTATATACATATCAGAGAGAGAGAGAGAGAGAGAGAGAGAGGGAGAGAGAGAGAAAGGGAGAGACAGAGAGAACTTTCTCTGAAACGATTGTTTGGTGATTTGGTCCAGTGAAATCTCAATATCTAATTTTCAGGGTGGAAGGCAGTAGCTTGTATCGTAGAGAAGGAGTAACTAACATTATTTTAACAAAGTATGGTGTGCTTAATACTTAAACATCTATTATAAAGAACCAAGTGAGATGGCTCTGCGGTAGCGTATGAACCTCGTACTCAGGAGCCCCCGAGTTCTTTTCCCACCGACCGCCTTCTCTAACTTCGGGTATTTCGTGGTTTCCTTAAACGTTTGGCAAATGTGGGGGCTAGTCTCATGCACATGGTTTTATCCATCATTTTCCTTTCTTTCCGTTTCCTTGTCACATTCAGGTGTACTTCTTGTTTCGTGATCGGAGGGGGTGTCGGGTAGATGGCGCCAAATTTACTCCAGGGAAAGGGCAATTACACGTGCACATTAGAGGGTTTTCTGGTGGTGCAGGTCTTCACCATTCTCTTTCAGCAGCTCTTAGTAATGGAACGTGTCTTCGTACCAGGAACTTCGCTGCGTCTCTGTGGCCTACATGCGCCCTGTAACCTTTTGTGGTTTCTTCAATTCATCCCTTCCTCCTGGAGTGGGTGGTAGTCGCAATACTCCCTTCACTGTGTACTCTACCCTGTGCCATGTCTCATACAGTACAACAATGTGCCTTGCCACTACTTACATTCGTAATCTACGTGGGTTACATTAATAAAAGCAATTAACCTTTTCATGTAATACTCCATCATAGTTTAACAAATGCCTGTTATTGTAAAATACATAGTTGTTCTTATATTTCTGTACACATGCAACTTACAGATTAAAGCGTGGCGTGTAAACATCGCCTATTTTGCAAAATAAATGGCTTCTTGTACAGGCATATTAATGTAACATGCTTATTCACTTCTGTGTCTGATCGGAATCAATTACTAATAATAATTGATACACAAATGCAAATGAATGCAGACATTTTAAAGCCAATAAGGACGTGATCTAGAAGCATGATATTACAGAAGTATACCTTTGCATAAATTTCAGCAAAGCTGCCCCGTGGTCGAGTGTGTCAATTAGCGCTCCAAAGTTACTGCGGTTCAATGGGCTCTCAATTCAATTATTGACTCTTCATTCTATTGAAATATTTGTTTTGATTTGTTTATTCAGTGTTAAACTGCTATCGCCTAAGCGGAAGACATTCTTCAGAATACTAATTTTGACCATATAATTATTCATGTAATGCGCTATCCATATCTTGTGTCAGAACGTTTTTAATTTTTTAAGTTAATTTTTTCAAGTACACCAAAGAGGTCATAACTTCATTTAGCTAATCGATGTAACGTAGTTTTAATTTGTATCGAATACTTTATACAGAAATATCCCACCCAAGCCCAAATAAATAGATAACAGGAGGAAATTTAGCAGATACACACAGAATTTAATGGCGGCTGATAGCTGACCACTTTATGATCAGATTGTTCTCTTTCCACTTGCACGAATATGTTCTGTGGTCGCAAGTGATATTTATATCACCGACCTTACAGCATAATTTCACAGCGTGTTTAACTATACAACACGCAAAACGTGGCAATCCTATGATTGGATGTTGTGTTGACCAGCTCCACCTGCCACCACCCGTTAAATTTTGTGTCTGGTATAGTTACGGTGTAGTATTAAAATCTGCATTGCAACTTTATAGTACCGTACGCACCGTCATTTTACGGCTTATCTGCTCAATACCTGGATTTTTATGCTCTTTAAATTGTTCCAATCTATCAACTCTGTTAATTGAATGGCACAAACTATGTATAAAAAAATGAAATGTATGAAACATAATCGTTTTAGTATTCTCTCAGTGCTCATGTATGTTATTTTTTGAGACAAAAATACTACAGCATCATTACTCAAGAGTGAATATCAAGGATTTAGAGTGAAGCTAACGTAAATTCAAAAATGTATATGTTCTGTAAAGTGAAACTCCACTATGTCATCTACTTGATGACTAAATATCGCATCCCTTTGCGTAACCGTTCCTGAGTTAATATGAGTCGTAATTTTAAAAGGTCATTGTGATTTAATACGAAAGAAGCATATGAGCTCTAAAACCTTCTTCTGTAGAGAATTGTGTTGCTAAACTAAAGGTAGTGCTTTTTTAATCGTTCTTCACACATCGTTCTTTCACAGTCGTTCCATTTGTATAACTTATTGATACCACATCTCTCGTGCCATAAAAGGTTATTATAATGCTGATGAGGGTTGATCTCTATAAATTGGTCAAATAAGCAACATATTTATTCTTTTTATTTTAAAAAATAAGGATCCAGAAAGAAAGGTTCAAGTTAATATGCTGACAAAGTAACGTATCTCGATATTTATTGATGTGACAAAAACGACCACTCCAATCCAATTACTTTTTTCTCATTTTATTTTCTTCCAAAATGTTTGCACAAGTAGACAGTTCTCTTTTACTGAGATATCACAGTCTACAATCTTTCGTGTTATTACAATTCACATCTGTTACCTTTTGGTAACCTTGACTCACTTCTGTCTTCCTTCACTTTCTCTGTCTCTCAAACAGCTGACTTTGACAGTACAATCAACCGACACTCATTAACTGCTTCGCTGTATTCCTTTCGACGCTTCCGAACACGCAGCTGACACACACACACACACACACACACACACACACACACACACACACACACACACACACACACACACACACACAGACACACACACACATACACACACAAACACGCACACACACAGTAAAATCTGATACTCCCCGAGATTTATGTCTGTAACTCACTCCTAACTGCTCTCGTTGCTTCGACTGCTTATATGGCGAGGATGATGTAACAAGGGCATTTCTCGAATTCCTACAAATACGCCGGCTGCCGGACACTTCTCGAGTAATCTGGAAAACCCTTCTGGTTCTACTACTCTGATTAGTATTACGCGTTTGCTCGCACGAGACAGCCTGACGTTGAGCGTCTTGGATACACTCACCGCCGACCCCGATCGTTCTTTGTTGTGCGCCGCCGCGGCCGACGTCACAAGATTTATGTATGCCATATATAAACAAAGTCATTGTGAATATGTTTTTCAAATACACAGTTTCACTTTCACATGTGGATTACATCATGAAGTAATAACTTTCAAATTTCCAATCTATGTTCAAATTATTCAACAAAAGTGTTTGGAAATTTATTTTCCTGAGTTCTCTTGAAAACTTAAAATTCTGTACTTCTGTTAGTTTCACGATCAGGCATCGCTATGTTGTTGTGCCTTAGGCCATTATGGGACTAGAATGATCATATCAAATTCTGTTCATTTTTTAACCCTGAATCCAAACAACTCTTTCCACTCAGCCCAGTTGTAAAGTTTTAGATAGCTGTCCAGTAAAATATTATGACACAATATCAGTACAGGAAATGTATTCGCATTGTGTAAAACCGTAATAGATGTACCGAAAAAATAATTTTCAAAGAAACAGCTCATGGGTTTGATTTCAAGAAAAGTACATATAGGTAAGTATGTCTGAAACTATACGACACACCACATGATAAAGAGAGCAGCCTTTTTGCCATTTCTTGAAAATATTCAGTAACGAGTAACATCATCTTGCTTTTCAACCATCAAATTTTAGTATAACTTATCTTGGGCCCAGCTTAGAAGAAAGCGCAAATTACCTCATTTAAAGGGTGTATGCAAAAAATCGAAATTTATACCTTAATGTAGAGTAATTTTATAAAAAAGTATTTACGTTACAGAAGTTTGTAGGAAGATTATTTGTGACAAGTTTTATTATTTACAAAATGATAAAAGCGAGGAATATTCAAGGAGTCAAAATACTAGCTTCGTTACTATTATTATTTAAAATAAACCAGAACTATTATATTTCTAACAATAATGAGAAAGAGTATAATACTGTCATATAACAAACCCAAAGAGGAGATGGGTAAACGTTTGCCGGCTCTAATGGCTTATACTCAGGTATTAAGTTTTATTTTATCTGTCACTTACCAATGGTAAACGGAGGAGGTACTTTTTCCCACATACAGTTAGGATATCGAGATTTCACAATAAATATTTGTTTGAGGTCCGCGTGTGTATGCATGTGTGTGTGTGTGTTTGTGTGCGTGTGTGTGTGTCTTATGTGTGGACCACGTAACTCAAAATTAAAATTCGGATAAGTACCAAGCTTAATAGCTAAATTAGGCATCTTCAAGAGTGTATGCGCATCGTACATTGCTTTCTACATGTAAACTGTTTCCTTATTTTCGATTTTATTAAAAAAGAGCGTAATCATTTCGATTGAAATGTCATATTTTATTATTTACATAATAATAACTTAGATACCTTAAAACTTCGCTTCTCATTAAGATACAATTTATGTACATTATTAACAATTTCGGACATTTGTTGATATTGGTTTAAATTTTCCAGTACGTCCGTATTTTTTAAAGTAGTAATTCTCTGATTTCATGATCTCATGTAAATAATCAGATTTATAATAAATATAGCATATGGCAACCTGGTATTAAAATGCTTAATTATCGCTTCAACACCTTGTATTGCTCCTGTATCTGCCTACAAAGTGTGTCACGAACGTAATTCTGCAGACGTTCATCTTGACTAATTTGAAGTACATAAAAATAATTTTTTTAGGAAAACATTATGGAAGAGATATAGAAATAAACGATATTATAAAGAGAAACCCATGTGAATGTAACACAGACTTTTACTAGTGCTCCAGAACATCTAGTTGTTTAAAACAGTAGGTACGTGACTTGTACGTTACATAGAGAGGATGGTTGAACGAGGGGTACAGATGGGGAGATAGTGAGACAGTCAAACAGAGAAATGAGAAGAATATCCTCAGTTAAAGCAGTAACTTGAGTGGAGCTGCAAATTCTCCCATTCTAAAATAAACTGGTTCTCTTCCCTTACCTACTCTTGCATTTGCTAGGACTGTACCTAAACGTTGTTTCCACAAAATGTAATTGCGATGGTGCTACATAACACGTGCAGTCACAAGTATAGGCAAGGCAACTATAAAAACTTACATTTGTGTTTGAGATAGAGGATCTCATGACAGTTGAAGATTGTAAGGCAAACCGTTAGAGAAAGCCGAGAGGTAAGTAAGCCTTTGTAACGCAAGGGTTGCTTGTGGTTAGCCGCTAGCCTTCAACAATTTCATCAGTACACGCAATATCCCCGGGCTCACTAGTCCCGTGGGCACAGTACTTTAACACCTATACTTTAAGAGGTCAGTGTTACAGGGCGTCTGCATAAACCTCTTTATGCTCCCAGCGGAACTAACTCGTATTCTGCAACTCAAGGAGCTTCTGCAGAGTACATAGACGCTAATGATACAAGTGCACAATTGTTTGAAAGTATATTCCCTTGTCATGAAACACAGAATCAGACTTTGTGAATAAATTTGTTTCTTAGTTCCCTGTGTTTTAACAGCAGGACTCGGATAACTTTCTTTATAAAATTATAACCATTACCCAATAATTGTGGTATCAATATGCAGAACTTTCATGTTCTTGTATGAAAAATCTGTAAGGGAAAGTAAGAAAATGTTCCTAAAGTTCTTACAAAATTGTAGTATTAACCATATGAGTTTTCAGATTCTACAATATTCACAGCGAATGAAGGGTTCACAGCCTAAGATATCACAGCATAGAGATACGCACCAGCTCAACCTGACTGCACGCACACACTAATACGAAATAGAATAAACTGACCTGACTTACGCTTAGTTTGCGACATACTCATAACTAGTCTTACTTGCTCCAAAAACAACCCTTACCAGATTAACTATTAAATAAATAGAAATGTGATTTTATCCCCAAGAATACGAGTAAAGGCTGTAGAAAATGAATCTTACAACTCAACTGAATACTGAAATTTCTGATGTTTGTAAAATTACCCTTATTAATAATATAAGTCTTCACATACTCAATGTAAATACAAGAAAACTATTAAATAAGGGTACAAGGAGCAACAAATAACAAAACAAAGATGTAAAATCGATGAAAATACCCTGCAAGGAAAATGTCATAAAATAACAAAAATGGCCTTATAAATATGACTTTTTATACAATTGAACCCATGATTAGGATTTATTTAGACGTTAGCAATGCACATTACGTAACGGTTAAAAGATGCTTTGACTATAATCCGGGACCTAGTTATTAACCTTGTATAATCTAATACCGTAAAATTCGTGTTCAGTTGTAGATCGTGCTGTTCCAAGTTGTACATGAATTATTGTCGCAGATCACTCATTTTAAATGTACTGATTTGGGAACTGCATAAAAGCTGTAGGTATATTAACATTTAAAACGGCATTTTTCTATAACATTTATAAGACTATTTGATTACCTAAGAATGATATAAGTAGCCAAGGGTACATTGGATTTCTTAAAAGGCTCTGTAAACATGTCAGTTTGAATTCGGGTTATCGGATGTTAATGTACTGTTCTGTTTCGGTAGCCAGAAGCTTGAAATACTCGTTCTGAAATAATCAGTAAAACATACTGAGTTCCCTGCAGCTAAGATAAATTAAGCGCTCTAGTTTGTATGGATCTTCCACAACTTTATGAACAATTATTTTCGAGCAAATCGAGGAGTAGAAGTTTTTAAAATGCACTAAAATAAAATTGAATGAATATACGCTTAGAACTAGAATATTGGTTTGTCTATTTTTTTTAATTTATATAGCTCCAATTACTTCTGTGGTTATACTAGACACTTTCACTTCAGGGACAAATGATGATTTAACTCGCTGAACTATCGGTATTAACTTTAACAACTATTTTATTTTTACTTTCTTTGCCTCGTACATATTAGGTGAAGAAGGTATCGCATTCCATAAAAAATGCAGTACCGGGATTTCCCTGGAAAGATACGCTCTGAAGTCCCCAGAATCCGAAAATTCATGTTTAGGAAAATTTCGAGCGTGCGCGCGTGTGTGTGAGCTTATGTGTGTGATTGTGAATGGCATAGGTCAAAAAGGAGAATTTGGTTAAACACTAAGCTAGGTATTTAAGTTCCGCTTCTTTCAAAGGGCAAGAGGAAGATTTTCCAGAAAATTTCTCCCCCACAAACCACCTTGTACACGGAAACATTCTTGAAAATTTTAATTTTCTCAAAAGCGATTCTAATGGAGTTTATTAAAATACCATATGTTTAAATAATTTTCATGAAAAATGAATTGTATATGTTGAATTATCTGGGAATAGCCTCTGAACCTCTCTCTTTTGTGAATGACGTTTTATACAACCTCTAAACCGTAATAGATACGCGAACATTTTAGTAACCAAAAAATGTATATGTAGTTAAGCCACACAGTTTATGTCGAATATATTTGATTGTGGAGTTAATTATATCCTAGATAGTCCTTGTTATTGGTATGCGTTTTTTAAATACCTATTACTCTTCTTAAATAGGAAGTCATGCTTTTGTGTATCCTGGCCATACAAAGAGAATGGATTTCAAAGCCATTACATAGTACCAGCTATTAAAGGATTTGACTTAAGACCACTTAAACCTACTGTATTCTCCTATTTCCATTGTATATACAAGGAAATATGTAATAAGAGCATTTCTACAAACGTTTATCTCTATTAACATGAAATAGGTATAAAAACAAACATTTGAAAAAATAGTTTGTGCAGCGTGAATAGAGTAGCTCATGTGAATTCGCCTATGTGTGCATTTGCTGCCACATTCACACCTCTAGTTTGTACACAGTGAATAGAGTAGCTCATGTGAATTCGCCTATGTGTGCATTTGCTGCCACATTCTCACCTCTAGTTTGTACACAGTGAATAGAGTAGCTCATGTGAATTCGCATATGTGTGCATTTGCTGCCACATTCTCACCTCTAGTTTGTACACAGTGAATAGAGTAGCTCATGTGAATTCGCATATGTGTGCATTTGCTGCCACATTCTCACCTCTAGTTTGTGCACAGTGAATAGAGTAGCTCATGTGAATTCGCCTATGTGTGCATTTGCTGCCACATTCTCACCTCTAGTTTGTGCAGCGTAGAGAATCATTCTGCTCAAAGAAAAACTCTGTGTTCTAGCCGGAAATTAGACCTGGCTGCTCTCTGTTGAGAAGCCAAAATGCTGAGTACTGGACTACACAATTGTGTGCATTTGCTGCCACATTCTCACCTCTAGTTTGTACACAGTGAATAGAGTAGCTCATGTGAATTCGCATATGTGTGCATTTGCTGCCACATTCTCACCTCTAGTTTGTGCACAGTGAATAGAGTAGCTCATGTGAATTCGCCTATGTGTGCATTTGCTGCCACATTCTCACCTCTAGTTTGTGCAGCGTAGAGAATCATTCTGCTCAAAGAAAAACTCTGTGTTCTAGCCGGAAATTAGACCTGGCTGCTCTCTGTTGAGAAGCCAAAATGCTGAGTACTGGACTACACAATCAAAGTTGGCTTTTGTTTTCGACATAATTGAACGGTATTGCACTTTTCATTTCCCCTTTGAGAAATACAAAATAAACATAAGGAAATTCAAGGCTAGATAATAGCGACTAGCTTTTAAATTTCTGACTGTCGCTTCAGTTCTCTGTTTTCTTGGTACATTACTCGTACAACGGAATGTGTAATGAAAACTATTTGTGCAACGTTTATGTGGATTAATTTGAATTCGATGGAAAAAATTACGTCTGCAGAAGTTATATGAAACAAATGATAGTGGATAGAGAAAGCCATGTGAATGTAGTACATCAACTTTTTCTTTATTATTTGTGTACAAAAACCGGTTATACCATGGCAAGTGTTAAAGTCTCAAGTTTGTGTATTAATAAACCGTTAGGAGAGGGGGAATACAGCGGTCGGGAATACTTGGTGCAATGCGCCCTGTTGCGGAATAGAATAGAAAAAGAAAGTGCGTCATGTTTTTATAACTCTGTGCTTTTTATCAGCTCTGTTTCCTTTGTTTTTACTGCCTTTAAATTTTATATTTAGTACTGTTGTTCACACGAAAGAATAAATGTGCTGACGAGAAACGGTTTCATTCGAGTTTCTTTATACGTACCAATATTTCATTGATCATGCAACATTTTAGTGCCGAAACTCGGCAAATGTGCGTACAACCACGGAAGGTACAGCTTTCACGAGAAGAAATTTATTATCAAAATGTAAAATCATATAATGCTGGGATACTGCACCATCAAATCGGGTTGGTGGATCATGCAGCTGCAAACTTTCAGAATGAGATAGCATTGAGTACCACTAAAGAACTACTGTGCATCGCTACTACACGTAGACAAGAACTTACTTATACGAATATTTAGCTCAACTTGTCTTAAAATTGCGTACCGAGCAGGAAAAACCTCAAAACTTCAAGGTCAGAATGGAAGGGAATCGAATCCGGGGCCTCACGAATGTGCACCTTACACGTTACCGGGTACCGGGTAACCAACTCACCCGGTATGATACCACATAGGTACTTCTGTTTCAAACTGCCTGTCACATGCAAGTTGTGCAGAGAGAGATAGGAGTGAGGATGATAGAGGTACATTAATGTTATCTTTGTCTTTGCTTTCTCTATTTCTTCAATTTCTTGCGTTTTATGTACTGTGTACATAATGTAATGTTTTATTTTTACCTTTCTGTGCAGTTACAAATATTGAATTCATGAATTCTCCTTTTGGTGAAGTGAAAGAGAATAAAAAATGACACAGTAAATGGATAAACAGACCCAAGATCACGTTTAACAGAACTTCATTCTGGGCTAACACGGCTGGTTCGAAGTAAACGATTGCACTGCAGTAGTTAAGCAATGCACTGAGCTGCGGTATGCACTAAACGCAGATTCTTAGAAGAGTAAAAGTTTGGCAACCGAGCACGTTTTCCCGCAGGTTGTTTGTAAGGGATGTTCGAGCACACAGACTTTGGTCAATTGATTTGCTTCGTTTTGTTCAGTCTGTGGAAGTCCCACCATTGCAGCCGCTTCATCAAGTTTGTGAGGATCAAAGGCAACTAATAGAAAGAGGAGACGTGTTTGTCCGTCGTCCATATCACTCTTCAAAAGCTTCTTATTTTTTCATTATTGGCCCCCTCTTCACTATAGTATCAGAAACGAAATGCTCCTTTTATCTTCTCTTAATAATTTGCTCTACCTTTTCCTCATATTTGCTTTACAAATTTAATTAATTTGGCTAATTAAATTAATTAGACAACCTTCGTACCCTCTGCAGCTCTTTTCATTCTCTGACTGAAATAATCAGATGCCTCGATCAAGCGTAACCTGTGCACACTTAATGAATGCTTTGGTTACTATAGGTCCAGCTTATAGACAAATTTAACATATTGTTTTTTGAAGCAAAAGTATTGTTTATAACCAGTACGAAAGCTGAATATGGAATGGAATACTTCCTCTACCTAGCTATCTGAAATTCGAATTTCATTCGAAATGATTGAAATTAAAATTCAGAAGAAGAATGATGCATTTAGACGAAATTCAGAGTGCAGTCATTGTCTCTCTCTCTCTCTCTCTTTCTCCCTCTCTCTGTTAGTGTGTGTGTAGCTGTGTGTGTGTGTGTGTGTGTGTGTGTGTGTGTGTGTGTGTGTGTGTGTGTGTGTGTGTGTGTGTGTGTGTGTGTGTGTGTTGTCTCAAGGTATTTATTCTGCGCCTATAGCTTTCAGATGACGGACAATAATGACATTTATCTCCCTAAGTAACGTAAGTGTAAACATAAATCGGAACCTCGTTTTACTTAACACACACACACACACACAAACACACACACACACATATACACACACTTATAACATTAAACTCCTCTCTGGAGATAATGTTTAATTTAATCATTTAAAATCATTTTCCATTAAATTTCAAGAAACGTTTATACAAAGTGTATCTGGCTGCATAAAAACTTGTTTCAAGCGAGTATAAACAATATTTTAAATGCTAAAACGTTATCTTCCGTTTGATGATAAAACTCTCCCCGATTGGGATTTCAAAGCTCAGAACCACCACCATTATGACGAAGACGACGACGACGACCACCACCACCACCAGCACCACCACCACCACCACGACCACCACCACCACCAACACCACCACCACCAACACCACCACCACCAACACCATCACCACCACCATCGCCACCACCACCACCTCCAGCACCACCACCACCTCCACCACCATCACCTCCACTACCACCACCTCCACCACCACCGCCACCACCACCACCTCCACCACCACCTCCACTACCACCACCTCCACCACCACCACCTCCACCACCACCACTACC
Source organism: Tenodera sinensis (assembly GCA_030765045.1). Lineage (NCBI taxonomy): Eukaryota > Metazoa > Arthropoda > Insecta > Mantodea > Mantidae > Tenodera > Tenodera sinensis. The sequence continues at coordinate 158,305,203 of CM060962.1, forward strand.
TCCACCACCACCACCTCCACCACCACCTCCACTACCACCACCTCCACCACCACCGCCACTACCACCACCTCCACTACCACCACCTCCACCACCACCACCACTACCTCCACCACCACCACCTCCACCACCACCTCCACTACCACCACCTCCACCACCACCGCCACCACCACCACCACCTCCACCACCACCTCCACTACCGCCACCTCCACCACCACCACCACCACCTCCACCACCACCACCACCACCACCTCCACCACCACCTCCACTACCACCACCTCCACCACCACCTCCACCATCACCTCCACTACCACCACCGCCGCCGCCGCCGCCACCGCCGCCACCACCACCACAAGGTTTCATGCTAAAACGATAGGATTGTTATGTTGGTCTAAAGGTATTATTACCTGAAACTAAGCGATAATCCCGCAGAGAAATGCCGAATATAACGGTCCTTTGACAATTCGAAGTACTCGTGGGGTTATAATGCTTTTCAGGAAAATCTTATTCAGTCTTTGTTAATGGACTCACTATTGTGTTAATTTATAGGTGATTTACTTCAACTTGTTTGTGGTTGCAATTTAGAAGCAGAAACCATTAACATGGCTGATATTTTTCTCAAACGTTGGCTATACATGTCATTTGAAAACGGATGTTTATGGTAAGTTATTTGCAAATTAAATTATATATAAGATACAAAGAAACAGAAAGGTAAATAAAAATCGCTGTGCAGAAAGGATAATATTTGCAAATCACACAGATAGAAAGGCAGATGACGACGGTGTCTATGTTGGAAATTGAAGCAAATTGCTAGAATCATTTCATTTTCTAGTATTTGTCTAGGTCTCATGGTTTACCAATTATGTGAAATTATACAAAAGTTATTCTGCATGAAGTGCACTTCATAGGCAGTTTGCATAACATTCAAGATATGCACATTAATTTCTATAATACGTATTGTAAGTAGGGGAATTACTGTATTTGATCCAAAAACTCGACGTTGAGATACCACCCGAAATATGTGTTTTGAGACCCCCTGAGAAAAGTTTTAGAAAATGGCCCGTGTGTGTGTGTGTGTGTGTGTGTGTGTGTGTGTGTGTGTGTGTGTGTGTGTGTGTGTGTGTGTGTGTGTGTGTGTGTGTGTGTGTGTGTGTGTGTGTGTGTGTGTGTGTGAAACAGCATAACTCAAAGACGAAAACTCGGTTAGAAACCAAAGGTGCTATTTATGTGTAATATATTTCAAGAACATGAAATCCAATTTTCCGGCTGGGAGTGTCGAGATGCTGACCATATCTCCCCGTATCGGTTGGATGATCGCCCACCTCTACCTTTGTGTATGTGGGCGTGAGGCCGGCAGTCGGGTTGGCAGGCCCTGATCCGATATGGACTATAGTGCCACGGGTTTTTATATTTCAAGAATGTGACACGAAGGTTTTGAAGAAAATTCCTCTACTTTAAAATAACCTTTACATGGCAAATTTCTCTAATATTTTAATTTTCTCAAAAATGATTCTTACGATTTTGATTAAAATTCCATATGCTTAAGATATTTTTATTGCAAATTAAAGGCATACTTTGAATTTTGTTGCTATAGCCATATAGTCCTGTTTACTCTTGTTGACTTTTGCATAACTGGTAAACCGTAAGAGATAGATCAAATCTCTACAAAAAGTTTAAATCTCGTTAAAACACACACATTTGTCCAAATGCTTTTTTTGGAGTGAACATTTTGGAGATATTCTTTCTGATTTGTATGTCTGTTTTGCTACACCTAAACGTTTCTCAAATCGAAGGCCGTTATTTTTATCTCTTGGTCGTGGCGGTAGCAACAAATTATAGTAATAAATATTGAACTATAATTTTAAAAAATCCGATGTGTTGCACTGACATGACTTTGCCTACTCTTGTACTAACCGTTCTTACAAACTCTTATTCCTATATCTTCTTCGTGTTAAGGTAAACACTTGTACAAATTATTTTATTGCTTATCTCCTTGTAGGTGCAAGGGGAATATTAGAATACAGTAGACTTTGAGCAATAGTCAAATCTTTTAAAGCATTGAGATTCCGTTCTCTTTGTACACTTAACATGCAAAACAAATGAACAACGATGTTCCATTTTACGAAAGTTTTAAGTTTTCCGAAACTCACACACATAAGACGTCAAAGAGAACGAAAACCTTCATACAGCGACCAGCTTTAAAAGATTTGACTGTCGCTCAAAGCCTACTGTATTCCGATATTCTCCTTGCATCTACAAGAAAATTACCAATAAGGTAATTTCTGTAAATGTGTGTCTCGACTGACATGAAGAAGCTAGAGGAATAAGAGCTTGTAAGAATAGCACAAAGTGGAGAAAGACATGTGAGTGCAACACATCAGATTTTTTTAACATATTAATTTAAAAGCGTGTGATATTATAAAAATCACTAGAACCATTTTGAGGAAATCAGAAGTAGCGCAAATTTGTTCAGTTAAGAGGTAATTTGGTGTGGAAGGATTATCTAAAAAAGACGTGTGTCGCATACTTGGGCGTCATATGTCACCCATAAGGAAGCTTTACTTTTTTTTTCTGGGAGTCGCAAAACATAATTTCCCGGTGAAATCTTCATATATATAGAAGCTTTGATGGGGCGGGGATGCTATACTTCTTCTCCTACTCTATATAGGTGCCAGAGAAAATAATAATTGTTCATGGTTTGTTTCAAAGCTAAGAATCGATATTACACAGGTGCTTCGGCGAAGGTGAGTCACGGAAATGTTTAAGAGAGTGGTTGGGGTGGAAGAAGTGGACCAGATATGTAGCAGCTTTATCGGACTGTGATAGGGTACAAGCCAAGTTGTTGCAAGAAAACGCCACCTAGTTCAACAGCTGTTTCCTGAGATTTGAAGATATGTTCCGGGAGCACACCTATACTTTTATTTTGATAACAAGTTAGCATTTTGCTTTCTCTTTTTGCCAACTGCAAAACAGAAATTTTTCTGTAGGTATTGAATACTTATTTTTCCGCTACCAAGAATTTCAGAATTGTCTAAGCATGTACTTACAATTGGCTGCACTGATATGACACGGCAGTAAACAGACGTTTATTTCGTCGTTATTAATTTCCTCACGGAGAGAAACTTCTGGGATGGTATAGTGGCACCGGCCCACGGCAGTGGCAACACAAAGAAGGACGGTCGGTCCGGGGCTGCCCATCTCACTAGCGCGGCGCACAACAAAGACGCTCAAGGTCAAGCTTCCCCACCTACTCACGCAACGAACAACAATGACTGTGACGCACAACAAAAAATTTTTGGAACTAAATCAATAGGTAATCTGTTCCTTTCATCTGTCCACTCTGCTCTTGTTAGTGAAAATACTCTTTCTACATCAGCATTGTGTTGCTTTGCCTCCACAGAATATTAACCTTTTGCTCCGAGTGCAAATGCTGCGTTATCAATCTCTAGTTCAATGTTACTATGCATGAGTATACTCTGTAGCCGGTTTAACCATGTTGCCATAGCGAGTTGCAGTCGCGGCTAATAACCAATTAGTCATTTCTATTTTCGCACTTGCCAGTCCATTTTCTAACGATCACTACTTGTTTCTAAAAATATAGGACATTATAGAGACTTTCCACCACCCCCCCCCCCCCCGAGGCCGGAAAAATGGTTAAAATGTAGGGCATGTCCAGGAATTTCCGGACGTCTGGTAGCCCTAATTTGCTATCTGTAACACAGTTTCAGAACACCTCTTTGAAACGCAGAGATGTTTGGCAACAACGCCGTTTTCAGAGTGTAAACGTGGATATCACCTTTCACGGGTAGGGTAGAGTAAAGCACAGCGGTCTCTGTTTACTGCTTTGCACCAACGTTATTAACTCCCCTAAAAGCAATGTTTTAATTTTGATTGAAGCAATAAAAGATAGTGAATATTTTGAGTTAGTATAGACTTACGCAAAAGCCAAATAGGTATAGTACCTACTTTGTAACTATCAGACAGAAAAGATTCGGGTGATTTCTGAAGTATTCATTAACAAGAAATAATTCGTATACAACAGTGTAAGGATACGCACAAAAAGCAAATAAGCGATTTAATCGAAGCAGTTAATAAAGGAGACTGAACCTAAACCATGTTATTTGTACTTAAACAGAATAGAAGGAAATAAGCATGACATACAGTATTGGTAATAGCTTTACTCCAAAGATATTGTGACAAACTGGCACAATCAGTCCAGTTACTTTTCTGTCGCTTTATTTTTCTTCTAAACTTTTGCACACAGTTTTCTTCTACTGGCGTTAACACAGTCCACCGTACTTGATATTACAGCTCACAGTAAAATTGTTTGCTTCTCGCAGCCTTGACTCAGTCCTTTGAGTGTCTTTCTTCACTGTCTCTGTTTCTCACACGACGTACCACACACACACACACACACACACACACACACACACACACACACACACACACACACACCCACACCTGCCTCGCTCTCACTGATACATGAACACTCGTGTCTGTCACTCTAACTGCGTTGGCTATTGCCATGAATCTGTTAAGGGCGCTGATGACCTAGAAGTTGAGCGCCCTTAAACCAAACCAAATCAAATCAAATCTAACTGCGTCTGCTGTTTCCTCGCCTCCTTATATGAGACGTTACGGAGACCTTTCTCGAACTTCTTCAAACATGCAGGCGATGATGTAGCCATATGTTTCTGGAAGGCTCTGGAAACCCTTTTTGTAGCTGCTTATTGCTGTTCGCCAAGTGTTTGCTCCCGTGAATGGTGTGAGGAAACTTGATCTTGAGCCTTTGTTTGATCGCTGGCGTGGTATGTGGTGTGAAGCAGCTTGGGCTCGACAGTTCTTTGTTTTGCGCCGCAACCGGCGTTACACTATGACCTCGCGATGCTGACTACCATGTTTTATAATATTCATATAAATATTTATACATTAAGCACTAATTGATAATAATTCTGTTAGAATGTGCTAGCCTTAGACGTTCTTCTAAACTGAACATTGAATATTGTGATGCAAAATCAGTGTGAGTATCGAGTACCGTCGAATTCCCAGAAGTTAATCAACAAAGAAATTATGTAGAATGGCTATAGAATCAAATGAGAGAATAAAAGTAGAGCACCTGGACACCAAAGCAAATATCAATAATGTTTTTCTTACTACCAAATGAGTTCAAAGAGGTACATTTGGATGTATTTCATGCTGTCCTTTTGCTCTCATGCCAACTCAATTGGCAATAACAACCTAGCAAAGGTTTTGTGTCTTTTTTCCCCACAGTTGAGCTATAAAAAACGATGTTTTTGTATATTAATTTTCAACCACTTGTTGAATGCACTACTACGTAGGAGTCCTTAAACAGGCAGCTCCATGTTAAAGCCGCCTTTAGTTCAAAGAATGCACTTACAAAAGTACCCTTTGGCGCTACTCCACTGTGAAAATACAAGCGCTCAGCCCGCTGAGGTGTGCTTAGAAACCGAAAGAATATATATCAAATAATTACCATTAATTTATTTCAGTTCTTATATTACTTTCCACCTATTGCAAAGAAACCATTCTTGTCTGCATAAGTTTGGGAATTAGTTAATTTCTTCAACTCTCAGCTTTAGATAAGGTGTGATATATAATTTTCATGTTAAGTGTCATGCTCTAACTCTTAAGAGAATTTTTAAAGAAACAGCTGTTACCTTTTTTGTTATGTCATACTGATTTGGAGGCGAAGTTATCTTAAACATCTCAGCCTAAAAGTTCTTTTTTTTTTTTTTTTTTTTTTTTTTTTTTTTGGTGCGCTTCGTGTTTTTTTCTAATCTAAGAACCAGTTTTCTAATTTTTAGTTAGCTTAAAAGGAAAGGTTATTACGGAGTGACCCCAGCAACCGAGCTAGAGCACCTCATGTAGACCAGTGGCCTTTAGTCTTCTAAAGGAGCCTTGAAACCATGGGTGGGATCCCCAACGTTTCCATTTGGACAGCAGGATCTCTCCGACGTCGCTCAAGCCTACCCACAAGCCCCTGACCCCTTTCTCTGTCAGGAAGCCTGTCCGAGAGCATCCGGAGGCGGGACCTAGCTGGCAAGGGAAGGTCACGGTAGTTGTCGCTGAGAATAGAACAAAACTATATTTGTTTTGTTACTGACTAGACAAAAAGCGTCTTTCTAAATTTTAGCTTCTATACTGCAATTGTATTGACAGGAGAGGGAAGAATAGATGGGGCGGTAATAGGTTTTCCCTCTCTACAACAGCTCTCTATGTATCGAGCTACAAGTAATGTGGCTAGATATACAGGAAAATTCCTTCTTTTGGTAGACTCCTGGACAGCCGACAGAGATGACGAACTCTACAGTTTCTGAAGGCGTTGGATTCACCAAGAAGCTGATTCCAGCAAAGCGCACAGGCTTTGTGCAACCTCTCGACGTTTTCTTTTTCCGTCCGTGCAAAACTCCTGTGCAAATTATCACGGATACAATTATGATACTTTCTCACAATGATATCAAGATATGGCGTAGTGACAATTTCTTACGCCTTCAGTCGCTTGTGCATTTCAGATTCTTCAACTTAATCAAATAGGGGTTTTCCCCCAATGTGACTACACCAAAATCTTTCTTGATGTATTTCAAACACCCTTGGGGTACTGCTTCAAAGAAAGACTAATGGAAGAGTGTTTCCATGAGAAATGTGACCAGCTTGATTTCATCAAATGCGCACACTGCGAGAACTTTCTATGCATTGACCGTGCTATTATTACTGACTTGCTTATCTTTTTGTCTCCGATAGTGCATTCGTCAGTAAATTCTCTTAGAGTGTTTAATATAAAATTATTGACTATTTGTTTCAAATAAACAATTTGTTTAATAAATCATTCATACTTATCGTATCTCATCCTAAGTTTGACGACTGATATCTCCTGTGCTGATAGTCCATAGCAGCTAAAATGTTTATGGTGTATGCATATATTGTTGCTCTATTAACTGTGGTATGCATGGCCATAATTTGGGCGACAACATATCGTGCCCTTCCCTTCTGAGAAGCCTGACCAATGCCAGGAAGAAACCACCACTGCCCAGCTGCGACACCGTCGTCGGGTCCCTCAACCTGAAACAGATGATGAAGGAAATGGCGGGAACAGCAAAAGAGGTACAGGAGATTCGTGATACAAGAGGCACCATCTCAGCACACGAGTCCGAATGGGTGGTCTCCGAGAACGAAACCGGGGACCTCTCAAATACGAGCCGCCTGAGTTACGACGGAGCCATCCTGCTCGATTTAGTTCATTGTATTACTTGTCTCACTAGATTAACTTATGCCTCCAGTGACACGGTGGCTTCCAGGAATCTCGTATCTCTTCCGTTCTATGGCTTAGCATTCAAGTAAAGTATATTTCGCCGCTTCATTGGTTCCTAAAAACAAGCAACAAATAGGTTTTGCTTGATACAGCGCAATTCTTTCCACGTCCAGTTTATAATTCGTGTAAGTCAGAATTAGCCTAATAAGCGAGTTCCTTGATTTTCATAATGCTTATCGATTATTTGGGTATATATTTTATCAGTGGGAATTGTTTTCCAGTTCTTGGGGGCTTCTTTACAAACCAATGTTTTATTGTGCTTTTTGCTTGTAAAGTGCTTAAAGCCCTTATACCTCTAGCCCTGTCAGAGGGATAGATGTTCCTTCGTTTTGTAAAGCATCACCTTTTTTATTTCCGGTGACGCCTGTGTCCAGGTATCCCACCGAAATTCTACAGTATTACGGAGGAGGGATCTGAAATGGAAACCGAAAACCTAAGGATATATTTCCGTACAATTCGTTTTTCCCAGCATTGTTCTGCACTTTGAACTATGCCAAGTGATCGCTGCCTGAGAAACAGTAACATTCGTATCTTCCTATAATTTGTTCTTGGATGCTCAGTTTGTATTGAAAATATGAACTACAAATAACTCAAATCAAGGGTCGTGCAATTAAGGAGATTGAACTTTCATTTACTCTCTGAGGTGGAGGCTTCCACTTGAATAGTCAGCATAAAGTTGTTTCAAATTGCAATGTATAGTTATTGTTATTATTGTTATTGTTATTGTTATTATTATTATTATTATTATTATTATTATTATTATTATTATTATTATTATTATTATTATTATTATTATTATTATTATTATTATTATTATTATTATTATTATTATTATTATTATTATTATTATTATTATTATTATTATTATTAATATTAATATTAATATTATTATTATTATTATTATTATTATTATTATTATTATTATTATTATTATTATTATTATTATTATTATTATTATTATTATTATTATTATTATTATTATTATTATTATTATTATTATTATTATTATTATTATTATTATTATTATTATTTCAACAATATGTCCCAGTTGTATTTGTGGTCTAGAACATGACAATACATAGCTTTTAATGAACAAGGTGCTTTTAAAATTATTTCAAGTTTCAATTTGCATTGTATTATATTACACAACGTAATGTTGCTATAATAATGTATCCTTGGGCATTTGAGGCACACAACAGCTTCAGTTCCTGCAGATCAAGCAGTTTTCCCTTGAATTACGTAGCAGCGGTGTATTGTTTTCAACAAAGACCAAGATAGTGGAAGGACTTGGTCCATTCTCTTGTACTACTTCATACCGTAGCAATGGCAATTACTCTGTGGCCAAATCCTCTTACCGCTCGTCTCCCTAGCGCGGTGGTAGCGCTGCTGCTTACCAAGCGGGTGACCCGAGTTCGATTCCTGGTATCGGGGTGGGTGTGCACTCAGTCTAGTTAAGTCCCTGTGGGGCTAATTCAGCAGCTACTTGATTAAGAAGTAGCACCCCTGGCTAAGAAAAAGGGAGGGAGCAGGCAGCCCTGCACTCCACTCATGACGCATGTAGTCGGTAGAGGTTAGGTGACGCAGCGACCGGACGGTAGACTTTGACCCGTTAAGGGGGTTGCGCTGGGATTTTGGTTTTTAAACCCACTTATCATTTTAAAGTGTGTCTTCAGCTCATTTTGGGCAAAACTACATTTAATTCCTTGTTTCCGAGTAATATTTAACTATCAAGGAGATATCCAAACTCATTCCTTGTATGTGGGACATAAATAACTTCCCGCCATGACAAAGAGGGCTGATTGGTTTAGTATTAGAACGCGAGAAGCTCGTTTATTCGGCCGTTCTTTATCCGAATTTCTGGTTAATCCATATTGATTTTTTGCTTGATTTGCTTTTGAAACGCAAGCACACCTAAAGGGAAGAACGAACTTACGGATTGTTTCAGAAAATAAAAATGATATGTCTTTTTCGTATATAGTTGTAGATAAATGTCTATAAATGAGTAATTTCTGCTCATTTAGTAGTTTATACCCGGGTTACTTCCGGCCCCACCTAGTCCTAATAAAAGAGGTTGCTGCGTAACGGCATACACCTTTGTTATTTATTCATTGATTTTCCACATGCTAAGAACAGCCATTTAGAACAAACTATGGACAAAATTCTGGCACAAACGTCTTTTCTAAAATTTATGAAAATAACAAATTCGCAACTCAAAACCTTTCTCGTCATAGATGACATCAATTTGATCCTATAGTCTTACAGCACTATACATTTCACATGCATTTTAGCACAAAGATTATAAAATATATTGATTTCTCTATTTTATTTTAATGTTACCTTATCCTTAGATGACTGTGTGCTATGTGATAGAATGTTCATAATTTGAATCCTTGCGCTGTGGGTTAAAATATCGCTATATGGACGGGTAAATTTCCACAGAAATCCACTCATTCCTATGATCCGATGTGCTTGCATACATTTCCAACACAGAGTTTTGGACCAAGCGCAGGCCTTGTTGTGATTGGAAAGCAGCGTGTTGTATAGGGGATGTAGTGACTAATTGCGTGGGAAACATTCACCCACTCTTGTCCCTACTCGACAAGTTTCCACATGTTTTTGAGTTATCATGCTCTACTGGCATCGCATAGAGTGCAGATACTGCAGTGCCTGCTGTGTTAACAGCGGTGCATGAAACACAAAACCGGTGACTGAATCACCAAGCTTTACTTTAACTTGACTTATTTATCATCTATGCCTTTCGTTTTAATGCTTTCTCAACCACATAATAAAGTACAGTTAGTACGACATTCTACCTAAATACTCCATATCGAGGTTTCAGATAAAACAAGCCATTTTAGTGCTTTGAATTCAAAGTATGTCATATATGAGTAATATGGGTATATTATAAAGGTTGTTTGAGAATTTACTGGGTGTCCCCCCACCCAAAAAAAAAAAAAGACAACGCTTAGTATGTTGTGCGGAATGGCAAACTGATCGCTTTTCAAGAAGGAACTTCTGTCCAGAAATGCACGGTTTGGACGCTATAGCGCATCGAAGTGTGAGATGGGTGTACGTTCACATTTCGTCAATAAACCCAACTCCACATTACAAACAGGCTTCGAACTGTATACCTCCCATGTCATTGCAGAGCCTATATCGGCGGTGGTGAGCTCACATGCCCATGAAGGTTTTCAATCGCTCTGTAGACTCAAGCAATGAGGTCCCTCGCTGACTTTACAGGAGTACCATTCATCATACTCTTCATACAACTCCACAGAAAACAGTTGAGAGGTGCCAGACCTGGTGACCGTGCTGGCCATGGAAATGGTGCTCCTCTACCAATCTATTAATATGCATCTGCAACTTTGAGGTGATTCCGCACATTTACATCAAAGTGTACTGGAGCTCAAGGCGGGTATTTCAGCACCGTGTACAAGTACGTATCGCACTGCTGTTAAAGAACATCATTGTACTGGAAACTACACAAGTAACGCAGTAGGATGCGCACCAAGGACTCTATGGGGGAATTTAGGACATGCGCTACTATGCTCAGGTCGTTCATCCCAGTTCACAAAAGGACTAAAGGGTTGTATACTTTCCGTATTAAGATACCAAAACGAATATTAACAAATTGCCACAGCCGTTCGTTTTGAAACTCCGACGCTCTCCAGCACCCAAACCGTTCGTTTCCGGACAGGGATACCTACTTGAAAACCGATCAGTTTTCCATCCCGCACGACATACTAAGGGTAGTCGGTGTTTGTTTGGGACACCAAGTTGTACCCATATATACAGTGGAAGCTGATTTATGTGTATATCAAGCGGAAGAGGGAAGATTACTTATATCTTAGAATTACTTACAACTGTGATTTTGATAATGCATCATATTTTTTTAGAGAAAAAAGCGCTACAGTGGCCTACATGTATGAAATTTTACAAACAACAGAGATATGTATGAAAAAATATTTTCAAATTGATCCTCCTTTAAATAAATAAGTTAATTTGGCTTGTTTCACTTTTCTTGCATTAAGTGCATACACCTCATTCTGTTACTGATGCCTGCACCTAACATGGAATAAGCAATTCCTAAGTCTGAGCACTTTTGGTTTTGGGTTCGTGTTCTCATTATAATTATGCAAAACTCAGTTGTATTTCAATGAAATTTAATACGTATAATATATATCTGTGTGTGGGTGAGTGGTATTTTCAAAGTCCTTAGTCATTGTTAAGAAAACCAAATGAAAAAACTTGTCCAATATAGGGCAATTTCTTTAATATCTTTGTCGCACTGAATTTAAATGCCAAACTTGGTGTTTAACGAGCTTTCCATTTTTGGGTTAACTGTTCAGACTGACAAACACCTACACAACACAATACAACACAACATGCACGAACACACGCACAGACAACACCCCATTTTCTTTTAAAATGCTCCTCCATTTGTATTCAGGGGACTTCAAAGCGTGTATTTCCTATGAAATATGAATATAGAGTTTTTTAGTTTAACGCAACAATTCCTTTACGTACTGTATGTAGGAGGAAAAGTAAAAGTGAATCCAAATATTCTGTTCCCAGGTCACTATTTATAAACATTGTAGAATTTTGAACTTTCCTTGTCGTTTTTCAATTGGGCTGTATTAGTTCGCGATAAATGCACCAAAATATTAAATGAATATGCAAGAGGCGTATTTCAAATATTTCTGGGTGCTTTCTGTGTTTTATCATAAAAGCAAACAACGCATAGGTATACCTGGGCACGACCTTACGTGCGTTGACTTAAATTAATGTCTTCATTAGGGAAATAAAAAGAAATATCGATCCAATGCTACACTGCCACTAGACATGCAGCTGTTATTTTTCCAACTATTCACATGGTTATAAGTGAGTGCATGTTAGTTTAGGCCTTGTTGCGTGCTCCAACGGTACCAACTTATTACTACCACATCAAATCAGATCGTGCTACTTTGTGGAAGAAGAAATATATTAAGTCTGTTGTAAATTACACATGAATCTCATTTGTTGCTCCATGACAGTTATGTTATGGGCTTCCAGAATATGAGGAATCAAGGAATTTTAGGTCAGGATAGCTATGAAATGTCTATGGTGAGTGTATGTTTATATACTAGCTGCCAAATCCGCCTTTCAGTGTATCATGTAGTGGTTATTAAAGCTGGTATCTTCTATTATTGAATGAGACTTCTTTATGCTATCCTATTTAATTTATTCGTGAAGCAAAGTTAATTGCTCTGAAAATATTGTGGTTGCTCGAGGTTCATTGTTTAAACGAGTCATTTAAATCAGCTACATATATGTAGGTATTTCTTCTTTAAGTTTTGTGCAATCCTGAAGAGATTCAGCATATCAAGAAGAATTTGAGGGAGAAAAGAGTTTAAAGTATTTTGCAGCCATCAGTGCGTGGCTTATAATCCAAAAGCTATAAAATTGCTGTATTTATCAAACACATATAATTCGATTAGTATGATATTTTATGCATATGGTGCTGTACTTGTGGTAGAAACGGAGGATAACCTGTAAAGAGCTTTGTGCGTGTTTTATGGAAAATGCAAGAGGTTCAATATGCAAATCTCCATAAATAAAACAAAAGTATTAACGGTTGGTAAAGAATCATTGAGATGTACATTAGAAATTGAAAGCAACATTATAGAACAAAATTTTAATTACCTGGGTGTTCATATTACGAGGTGCATCCAGAAAGTAAGTCCCGGTCGCATCCAGAGATGGCACCACCAGTCGGATAGGAATGCGCTTGCGCAGGAGAAGAGAGGAAGTATATGGCAACATTACAGTAAAGTTTCAGTTTTGTGACGGCAATAGTTAGTGCTCTGTGCTAGGAGAAAATGGCTGCTCCGATATTGTCTCCCGCCAAATGCGAGGTTCGTGCAGTCATCCGATTTTTGCATGCTCAAAAGCAATCTCCAGCAGAGATTCATTGCCAATTGTGTCACGTGTATGGCAAGACATGCTTGACAGTAAGGTAAGACGATTGTGCAGGCAATTCACGGAAGAAAGCACCAATATTCACGACAAAGACCGTAATGCCCGACCGTCCCTGATGACTCCAGAAGTGTTGGAAAGTGTGCGGCAAGCAATTGTGCAGAGCCGGCGCTTCACAATTTCAGAACTCTCGTCAGTTTCCTCAGATCTCTCGCTCGCTTTTGCACGAAATTGTCTCTCGGTGGCTTGGTGTGCAAGATGAGTGCCTAGACCACTGACAGATGAACACAAAGCCAAATGTCTGGCCGCAGCATTGACATTCCTACAGCGATACGCAGCGGAAGGTGATCAGTTTCTCGGCAATATTGTCACTGGGAATGAAACATTGGTGGCAAATGCCACACCAGAGACAAAACAACAATCAATGCATTGGCGGCATAGTGGTTCACCTGCGAAGATCAAATTCAAGCAGACAATCTCTGTCAAAAAATCATGTGGATTGTCTTTTGGGATCGACGTGGGTGCAGAATGAAGTGATTTCGTGGCTGCGGACATTGGCGGCAGAATCCTATGACTTTAGCATACAATTAGTGGTGCACCGTTGCGATAAATGCCTCAACAATGGTGGTGACTATGTTGAAAAGTAGCCAGTGAGTCTATGTAATTAGTCCAATAAATATTTCTTACTTAGTGATGTTTTTGTTCTCTTTATCGCTCATCGGGACTTAGTTTCTGGATGCACCTCGTACTATTGGAGGAAATCTAGCCCAAGAAATTAACAGTCGAATTTTGAAAGCAACAAAAATATCAGGCTGTATTAATGAGATACATAGTATGGAGAAATAAATATATGAGAAGAGAAACAGGAGTGAAAATTTATGAAGCAATAGTCCGACCAGTAATGACTTATACATTAGAAACAAGAGCTGAGACCGCAAGAAGACGACGAATGATGGACACAACGGAAATGAAAATATTAAGGAAGATAGTTGAAAGACAATGTACGATAAAGTAAGACATAAAGAAATCAAAGAGATATGCAAAATCCCATCGGTGACTCAGTGGGTAGAAGGAAGGAAGGAGGAATGGAATGCACATATATCCAGGATGTCATTTGAACCATTAGTGAAACTAGCGAGGGACAAATTTCCGGAAGGAAGAAGAAGTCCGGGACGACCAAAAAAGAATGGAAAGATGGATTTATTCATGTATACCACAGGCAATTTACCCCTAACATAGAGAGAAGAAGAAAACGAAGAAGAGAACAACAAGAACATATAACTAGACACCCATAATTATGGTGAACATACATTCATAACGTTAGTGTGTGTCTGAAATTTGATTTTGGAAAGGCAAATGTTGATAGCTTAAGATGAAAAAAATAAATGTGCAATAAGAAACAATGCCAAAAGAGTCGAAGCTTATTTGCGGGATCCCGTGTATATTATCAGTGCAGAAATGTCATTCTTCCATTTAATTTAAGTTAGCCGTATTACATACGTGCCTATAGCTGGAATACCCGGCGTTGCCAGTGGTTTGGGGATAAATCCCTAAAACTTTAAGATTGCGGTTTCAGTTGCCCTATAGCCTTACTTCTCTTCGTAGACATTTACAAATTTTTATTGTAGACACATAAAGAAAGAGTTAATTAAAACACTTAGCACGCTATAAAGAACAAAAAATAAACAAAACAAATAAATAAAAGCACCGAGAAAACACTTTACAAAAGATTGTTCAACAAGAGGAAAATGACGCGGAAGTAGGAGTTACATTTTGAGTTACCGAGTGGGATGGCTCAGGTGGTGGTGTCTGTGGTCCACATTCGGGAGGTCGTGGGTTCGATTCCTGTGGCCGACCTTCCTGAGCCATGGGTTTTTTCCGAGCTTTCCCCCCGGTCACGTTAGGTTTCTGGTTTCTTTCAGGGTGGAAAGCGTTGGCGAGCGTCGCGGCAGCAGCACGTCAGAGGGAAGGAATGTGCTCTGCAAATATCGTCCCCCGGGTTGGTGAGCTTACTGGTTTCCGGACCCCTCCCCCCATGGGATGGTACAATTACAAGGAAGGGGGAAGGGAGCCGGCTTCTGAGTCCCGCGCCCCCCTTGGGAGGACAAATCCGAAGGGGTAGGGGAGGAATCGGACCAAGCCAGCCTCCACCGGGCTTCTAAGTGGGAAAATGTAGGGCCCTTGTCAACTTCTCCGTCGTGGCAACGTTCCGGCCGCCCTTAGGATCCATTCGCCTCATCTATACTACAAGTAGGTGCCTCGTCAGGAGCATAGACACATAAGATCGCCTTGCTAGTTGTCTTAGTTAACTTAGGCACCATATTTTATTCAGCCGTTATTGTGTAACCAGAATTTACAGTAGTGTCATCTGTTAGTTTACTTAGCTTCCTAATGAGATCCCAGAGACCTTAAAAAACATTCAAATTTGCTTTACGTGGCACCCTATAAAAGTTTATAAAATAAAATTGTCATTAATTACTCAGTGTTGCCCGTGGTTTGATGGTTTATCCGTACAACATTTAGCCTTATGTTGCATTGCTCAATAGCCTTACGTTCCATCAGAGACATTTGCAAAGTATTAGTAAAACACTTATATAGTGAATTAAGTCTCAGGTCCTATAAAGACTATATATATAATAAACATTCCGAGAAAATGCTACCCAAAAGTGCAGCGATGATTTCTCCTCAGTGCAGCTGGGTGACTTCCGCGTTATCGCATTCGGGCTGCCTCGTCGCATCTATAGACAAAATCCTACTGTAGGATGAAATAATAGTTTAAGTAACATACATATAACCTAGTTTACACACACAAACCCACTATGGGGGAAAATAGAAATATGAGTGTGTTATTACTCCATGGTCTATGTCAGAGAGCAGATCAATGAATAATTACATGAACTCACTGTCCCTTTTCTACATTGTGAGGCCACAAAAACCTAAGTGCTTATGCTGGTAATGTATGGAGTGGATTTTTGAATTCTAAGCTAGACAGTAATTTTTGTCTTGTGTCAAAGGTTAGTAGAAACTGTGTAGAAACCCATAAAGATACACACTCACGCGTGCACATACTTACGGAACGACTCTTATATAATGTTAAGATAAACGCGTTTTTAAAAGTTAACAGGTTGCATTTTGGAGTTTCCTTCCATAAAATTCCAATTTTAAAGTTATGTACCATATAGTGAACCTCTTTTCAAATATTTAACTATTGCTTCAGCCTTAATAAACTAAGCTCAGGTTTATTGTGCGTCAGACCCCAGGAGGAGGATGATATGAAAGTACCCTACAGGCGGCCAGAACTCATCACAGGCGAAACTACCACGCTCGGTCCCTGACAGGTGCAGGCAACTTCTTCAGCCTAACGGAGCTACATGGTTGCCACAGACAGATCACCACTGTAATGTATAGCACTGGATGTAAAGAACGCTTTTTAAAGAGAACTAATTAAATTAGAATTATGTGACTCATTTTTGTGTACAACAGAGGTATTGTAAGTTTTTTGTGTAAAGGCCAAGGTCAGGGTACCATTTTCAGTCCAGAGGGACAGATAACCTTTAGAATATTGCGTAACATCGGTCCAGTACTGGGTTCGAAAGACTTAATACTTTGAACCCTTTACTCATTACGCATTGCGTTATACGCGTAATCAGTCATTACTAGGTACCCCCTACTCTAAATTTACACACGATGTGTGCTGAGCAATCAGCTACACACGGCACTTGACATGCGCAATGACTTGATGCACACTGACATTGGCCTGATATAAATATTGATGTAAACTGTACTTTTGCCAGGAAAACTGGCTTTTGTTAGATTCCTCACGTTCATGTCTGCTGCCTAAATACATCTTTATCTACTGGACTCGTCGGATCTCTCTGTGTTGCTAGCCACCTCAGGTTCTCTGTGAGAAAGACTTAGCTCTTTCTCCTTACTTACTCCTATCCCAGAACAAATACATCCTTTAAATTCTTATCCTTAGAAGAAGAAAACGTACCACATCACCTGGCAAACACGTTACACCACCAACCGGTTCCACCTGAGCAATCAGTCCCTCTGGGATAGCTTCTGGCACACCACAGTGCCTCCCATCAGTCGAACACCGTATTTCCACAGCGTAAGCACCACCTCAGCGCAGTTCGCCAGCAAATCCGCTGACCCTTACAATCTGGAAAGACCAGATAGAGAGAATGAAATGAATGGGAGTGAAACCCACGGGGGATGTACGGCAAATATCCTTCCCAGCGTTCGCCTGAGTGACCTGGGAAAAAACCCGAAAAACCCAAGGTCAGGAAAGTCGGCGGCGGGTAATCGAACTCATTACCTCCCGAATGTGGGCCACAGACGTTACTGCCTGAACTATCCCTCAGTCCGCAGCAGGTCTAGGAAGAGCGTTGTGTTTAAAGCAAAATATGTAATATAACTATTTCTGTAAACATTAATCTCTATTAAGTAGTAGGTAGAAAAACAGGCTGCTGTAAGAGTTATTGGTCAGAGATATAGGCAAAGGGTAAGGGGTAGACACAGAAGTTGGCACCTCGCACACTGTGACCCATGCAAATCTATTTGGCTAACAGCCCCCAGGAGGCAGGGATGGAATGAGGGTGGCTCAGGGTCACAGCTAGACAGGCCACAGAGACGCGCGGAAGTCCCTAGCAAGAACTGATATCTTTTCATCCCGGCTCCAGGCCCGCCGCACAGCCACCACACTGCAGACCTGGTGGCACACAAGCGTTCGCTCCCCGACAGAGGACAGCGGCCGCTCAAACGACACCCAGCTCCGAGAACAGTAATTACCATGTGCAAGCATCCGCGCCATCTGGTCGGCACCGTCAATACCACTTGCCATGAAAGCACATCTCAGAGATGATAAGGAAATAGAATGAAGGAACATAATAGAAAGGAAACCGCGTTATGAAATTAAGTACCCCAGAGTTCACCTAGATGACAAGGGAAAACCACGGAAAAACCCGCGTCATAGTGCGCGGTTGCCGGGGATCGAACCCGGGACCTCCCGAACACGTTGCCGCGGCGCCAACTCACTTGGTTAAGAGATATAGGTACTGGCTGGTAAAAGCCATGTGAATGTAACCCACCAGATTAGACATTAACTATGCGCAGCATACAAGAGTCCAACTTAGAAAAGTATATAATGTGCTCAATATTAGTTAATAGTCTTCGGGAAATGTTTTCCAGTTGATAAGAGCTAACGTGAGGCTGATACGTGGGCTCTGTTAACAAACATATTCTGAAATTGAAAGAGATTTTAAGTTGGGTTACACGTAGGAATAGGACATGGCACTTTATTGCCCTTTCAGTTATGAAAGTAATTCTCTGTTAGATAATTACTGCGTGATTGCAGAGGTCTTGGTGGTGCACACATCTTCATTACCAGTGAATAGGGACGCTTATTAAAGTCACTTCATGTTACTGGGTGACACGACGTAATTAACTTCGTTTTCTGCTGAGAGATGATGCCTCTTTTCATCGCCTTTACTACCCTTCGGCAACAGCAGCCTTGTTTATGGCGTGCTTTTTTATTGGTTATCTCATGCTTATGGATGTGTGTTCCTTAATTTATGGTAATTACTGAGAACAGTGAGTTAAACAAGAGTTTGGGACATCTACGTAACGTATAAAATGCCGTAACTGTATTAAATTGCTTAAAAGTTTATAATAAATATGCTATAATTTTAAGTCAGAAACTCTTAGTAAATGTAATTTCAATCCAGAATATTAGAATTTCTCTTTGCGTTACAAACACACACAATGATAGTGTTAAATTATGCAAAATTACTACCAGTGTTAGAGATTGTTTAGAAATTCAATGTGATCTAGATTCTATGTATACCTACATGGAGCAACGCAAATGAACTGCCATTCAGTATTAATAAGTGTGTACAAATGACCTTCACTATCACAACTAAGACACCTCTCGTTGAAGTGTTGGAAGATAAAGATGTAGGAGTGTATTTTACATCAAATCCCACATGCGGTTAATCATAATCAAACTCTTGAATCATCTAGGCTTCATTATTCAAAATTCATGCATATTCAAAGGAAAAACGTTAGTTCGACTTTACAACTCCTTTGTTGGGCACAATCCTGAATATGCATCTATTATTTGGAATATTAACACCACAAAATGTGCCTTTTAATAGAAAAGTACAACACAATGTTTAAAATATGTACCATTTAAAAGAACTGGATGTTGCGTTATGTACACAAATTACGAAAGCCCTTTAAAAATGCTTAAATTTAAAGCTTTAAGCACTAGAAGAGACATGGGGGCATTAATATTTTTGTATAAAGCTTACATTCGATTACTGATGACAGTCAAATTATTCCAAGTACATTGTTTTAAGGCTCAAATGAAATAATTCGATTCAAGGAGTTAGTTTTCACCTCAAGAGCCAATACCGAAATCCATAAAAATTCACCGCTAGACAGAATTTTATAATTATATAATTCTTCACTATTTTGATATATATATATATTCAACATGTCAGAAACTCCGTTCAGAAATCCCATAATGAATAATTTATACTTACATAGATTAATATAAAGTTTCAAAATTAACTGATTGTATAATGAAATCATCATAACGCGTTCTCTTTTATTGTTATTTCTTTCCTCTATTTATTTTTTCCTTCATAACGTTAATTCTATTATCGCTGAATTATATATAACTTTTGTTCGTTTCATTTCTATAGGGATGTTAGATTTGGAAAATATTGTATGTAAATTTACTTTACAATGAACATTGTAATTTGGCTTATATCTATCTGTATGTTCATAATAGGTAAATAAATGAATGAATGAATAAATAAATGAAACTGTTGCGGCAGCTTGTTCCTACATGTGAACGGAAGGTAAAGTCGTGGTTTGCTAAACACTCATGCTTTTTATTTCAAAGTTTGTGCAGTACTAGGATGTTCAGGATACGTATTAAAATATAATTAAGTCATTAAATATGATCGAAAATAGCCGCGCTATATACTTCTTTTTCATAGACTTTTAATGCATTTAACTACTTTGCGTGATAAAGATTTAAGAAACAATTGTTTTACATATTTTAGCATATTAACAGAATTAGAACGTAATACCATATTGCAGTATTCACAGTTGTAGAAAAACTACACAAAATAAGGCAATACGTTTATATATACTATTACAATATTTTGACACATAATTTTCATTATTTTAAAAAGTGTCTTAGATTTTTATAAGTACTTTCTTCATTTATTGGTTTAGATTCCCAGGAACTATGACGGCATTGAATGTACTGCTGACAGTCTGTCTCTTTTGTACTCTAGCCAAAAGGGTAGGAAGTTGATGACGGAATCCGTGCCTTTCCTAAATTTTAATCGTAATGATTATGATAATAATAATTGTAATAGTGGTAATAATAATAGTAATAATAACGACAATAATAGTGATACCATCAAGCAGATGATAACGCCAGGCACGGTGCACAACAGGGGACGACCGGGGTCGGGGTGCTTTACGCTACATCATGGGCCGGCGAGTGGGCAAAGGCGTTCGCGCAACTGCTTGTGTGTACGTGACTAATGACAATGAAGTGGCCACACAAAAGGAGCTTTCTCCAGAACATCGCCAGCGTATTTGTGAAAGTTGAGAAAGGTCCGTGTGGCTTCATCGCCTTTATATAAGGAGGCCAGGAAACAGCAGAGCACAGAGTTACAATTACGGACATGAGTCCGTCAGTGTGGCAGTGCGTCGTAAAGAACACGCAACGAGGGTAGAGTGATTGTAACGTCGTAGTTATCGTATCAGAAACAGAGAGAATGAAGAAAGGCACCAAAACGAAAGAAAAATGTGTATTTATGATACGTTTTACAACACAATAAAGTGATACAAAGGACTGTACTTTTGTCGTTTTTGTTAGAATATTTTTTATGAATTTGTCAGCATTACTCCAGAAAACTAAAGAAGGAATTGTAGCTTTGTTATCCTCTACATCTATTATTTTTTAAACCTTAATGCAGGTTTAATATGTTATTGAAAATTGAAGTAATGCATAATTTTTAATCTCCACATCTGCTATTACTATTACTACTACTACTACTACTACTACTACTACTACTACTACTACTACTACTACTACTACTACTACTATTATTATTATTATTATTATTATTATTATTATTATTATTATTATTATTATTATTATTATTATTATTATTATTATTATTATTATTATTATTATTATTATTATTATTATTATTACTACTACTACTAGTACTACTACTGCTACTACTACTACTAGGTACTACTACTACTACTACTACTACTACTACTACTACTACTACTACTACTACTACTACTACTACTACTACTACTACTACTACTACTACTACTACTACTACTACTACTACTACTACTACTACTACTACTACTATGGCCGGAGCTTTAAAAGGAACATGATGGTTCGGTCACTAAATGATACAGTTTTTAAAATTTACTTATGATCTACAAGCACAAAGGGATTTGAGAGGATAAAGATAAAAGTCTGTGCCAACACTGAGCAATAATCCAATTGTGCACATATATTTTTATCGATGGAATCACATGATGAAAATGATAAAAATACTGATAAAGTATATTGGAGGTTCCGGAACATTCCGATCGGACTATTCTCTGCACAAATAATGTTTTTGAGTTTGTACAAGCGTATCCCATTTACAAACAACGCTGAACAAACAGACATATTGAATGTCGGAACCACGCAAGGATTTAAAAGAGAGGAACTACAAGGCTGCTTGTGGATTGAAGGATATTATATAGTGTAATGTGATGCAAACTGAGATAGCAGTAACTTGGTTTGTTAGATCAAGCTGTTATTGTGTTTCACCAGAGAAATCCCTCTGGGCGTGCCTCTGTCACCTGGCCTCGGCCTACTATTGTAAACATCTGCTAACTGTCTGGTCCACTCCGTTAATACTTGACCGGGTAAATAACTTTGGCAAAACTATCTGCCCTCAATGTGACAGCTACCGCAGATATTTAAAATCACACTTAAGGAACTCTACATGCTAAATTACTATTCAGGAGGTAGCCGAAAAAAAATCATTTTTTGTACTTAAAAGCAATAATACGTATGTTCATCTTTGAAAATTTCTAAGTATCCTAATCAATTTTTCTTCCAGCTTTCCGTGTGCATGCTAAAAGCGGAATGGTAGAATCAGTCTGAAATATTCAATTTCAGTGATGTCCAACGTTTGCGGAAGAGGGAATGTTGGATTTACCTCCGTCAACTTTATGCGGACTGTGCCACTCACACACGCATTGCATTTCACTGGAGGTTATTCATGTACGTTACGTTTAATGTACGAAAGCACTTTCAAATCTTATGCAATAAACATCTGTTCATTAGTGATTTCTTTGATACAGTTTACGTTTAAGGACGCTATCAATATTTGGCGACAAAGTGGAAGTGCATAGCCTTAGAAGATACACCAACTGATCGTCGCGTAACAGATTGTGATACAGAGTTATAATATAGTTGAATTTGGAAATTAAATTATTATTTTGTTGTTTAACGACGCTGTCAATTGCCAGGATCACATCAGCGTCGCCGGTGTGCCGCAATTTCGTCCCGCAGGAGTTCTTTTACATGCCAGTAAATCTACTGACATGGAGCTGTCGTTTTTAAGCACTCTTAAAAACCATCGGCCTAGGCCAGGTTTGAACCCGCGACATTGGGATCAGTAAGCCAGCGTCTAACTAACTGAGCCACCCAGACCGACGTTCAATTTGGAGAAACTCTGTTCTCAAATATATTGAGCTACATTCACTCTTATAAACACCATTTCTGCAAATGCCTATCTACTTCACTGTAATCGACATAAACATTTCCAGAAATTATCTTGTTGCCAATTTGTTGTAGGTGCAGGAGCAATGGTAATACAGTAGGCTTTAAGCGATCGTGAGATGTTTTAAGAGTTGGGAACTATGCGATGCCTTTGAAATTCCATCCGCTTTGCAAGGCCAAGAGATAAAGAAATGAATAACATGTTTCTATCAGAGAAAAGTATAAGTATTGGCAAATTAAAACAAATAATAAAGAATATCTCAGAAATGGTTCACTCAAGAGAGAGAGAGAGAGAGAGAGAGAGAGAGAGAGAGAGAGAGAGAGAGCGAGAGAGAGAGAGAGAGAGAGAGAGAGAGAGAGAAAAGTTGTATTTGACATAAATTGTGTTTTAACGTAATTAAGAAATTTTAATTAATACATTTTTGTCTGCTTATTACTGTTTACTTTTTATGCAAAAATCATCTAGGGAATGAACAGGACTTCTGCGGACATTCCCAGACAATGCAAGGATGACTTAGAAACTGCCATGGAATCGCCTGTTTGTGTCCGTCATTGGATTCACCCTCAACTGAAGATATGTGGGGAATAGGAACTAATTACGTAAGCGTCTCCAAAGAGGCAAGGTTGGACATCGCTGCTCAATGGCAGAGCCTGGATTTGAATCACCCATCTACAGCATACCGTCCCACTGCTCTAAAAGCTGAACGGCGCTAAACATCCCAATTCGCATTTACCCCAGTAACCGTTAAGGCATTCTGAACTTAATTTTTGGTCGTCGTGCCCCAATGGAAACATGTATTCTCATAAGTCTTAAGTCTAAGTCCGAGCTTCACCACTATTAGGTTCATTCAATTATACAAGTTATTCTTCTTTCATATCTATCAGCCGACCAACCGGGATGGCTCAGGCGGTAGCGTCTGTGGCCCGTATTCGGGCGATCCTGGGCGATCGTGAACCATGGGTCTTTTCAGTAGTTTTCCTGGTCAACAGGCGAATGTAGCATTGGATAATTACATCTATTTCCCCGCCGTACATTTCCTTTCATCTCTATTCCTATCCTCCATATGACCTAGTTGTCGACGGGCCCTTAAACATCATCATTCCTATACGGTCTTTACAGGGCTGGAAGCGACTGCGATGGGCAACGTTGGCGCTGTTGTGTGAGGACTTTGTTGACTATAACTGTTGTTTTGGCTTAGTATGGCATTGTATTCGTATCTCCTGTTTGGGTAGGCTGATTGTCGAACTCTACTGCTGGCGGCTGCACGCAAACTATGGCGCCGGGATGAACAACCTCCAGTTCGCTCCTAGCCCGGGGTTTCAGTGTGCGCATAGAGCGCTCACCTGATCCCTCAACAGTGGCTCTGTGTGGAATCCCCTCCGTCTGTACATTACCTCATAGCAGCCTTAATAGTAGTAGTAATTGTAGTAGTAGTAATTGTAGTAGTAGTAGTAGTAGTAGTAGTAGTAGTAGTAGTAGTAGTAGTAGTAGTAGTAGTAGTAGTAGTAGTAGTAGTAGTAGTAGTAGTAGTGGTAGCGGTAGCGGTAGCGGTAGCGGTAGCGGTGGCGGTAGCGGTGGCGGTAGCGGTGGCGGTAGCGGTGGCGGCGGCGGTGGCGGCGGCGGTGGCGGCGGCGGCGGCGGGGGCGGCGGCGGGGGCGGCGGCGGGGGCGGCGGTGGCGGGGGCGGCAGTGGCGGCGGCGGGGGCGGGGGCGGCGGCGGCGGCAGCGGCGGCAGCGGCGGCAGCGGCGGCAGCGGCGGCAGCGGCGGCAGCGGCGGCAGCGGCGGCAGCGGCGGCAGCAGCAGCAGCAGTTGTTGTAGAAGTAGTGGGGTTTAGGGCACACAACTGCCAGGGTCATTAGCGCCCAAACGAAACAAGACAACGAAAATTGCATGCTAAAAGGTTAAAATGATTCAACAATTAAAAAGTCACCAAAAGGGTGCCAGCAACTATGGAAGGAAAGCTAAAAGACAAACGCTGACGAAGAAGACATATAAAACCGAGTCGCACACGCAGTTAAAACGACCGAAACAAGACGAACGATAAAATCTGTTTAAATACGGCCGATGAGACCATACCTACCGATAAAAGTGAGCAAATAATGTACTGCAGTGACTGTCAGTCTGCACTTCAGCAAGGGTAGCTGGACACACGTAACTGAGCTAAAAACTGGCACTAAAGTAAAACATGCCGCACCGTTAAAGGCTCATTACGGCGAGTACACAGTGGCGCAGCATCTCAAGGTGACTATGACAGTGTCCGATGCGTAAACTAGGTTTGGAACAATGGAATCCCAGTGAATTTAATGCAGTATTAGCATGACGAGTTAAAGCAGCAGCACGGCAAGCCAAACTTCCGTAGTCCAAATCCAAGTTATCCCATTGAGTTGATCAGTCTCATTCTAGCTTTCTGTTTCCAGACATGAATTATTATTGTGTTCAGATTTACTAATACAGCCCGCAAATATGCTCACGATCATGTTCTAAATGAGGAAATTCTTCTTTCGCTCTTTTACACATTCTCACTATCTCACACTCTCTCTTCCCTTCTTTTTTCATTGCCCTCCCTCGTCATTTTTCAGGTTTGGTTGCTGGCGCGTTAGGTTCCGCTGAATGCGAACAGATGACACAGATGCCTTACCTAGCGGAAGTTGCTGCCCGAGCCGCAAGGGTCACCTCATCGCCCTTTCCCTGGGTACAGGGGTTGTGCACCAGGTGTCAATACCTGTAACTTTAGAGACTTTTGTGTCTCCAGGTGTCGCTGGCTGGCTCCGTTCTCTGACCAGCATACCGTCTCACTGGATCGAGGTGTCTCCCTCTGTTATCCCCTCCCCCCTCACACACACACATACGAGGGCCATTGAGCGCTCTCCAATCCTCACGTATACTACCCCTTTTCTCTGTGTATCATCGGTATCACACGTGCGTGACATGTTTTCAAAATCTTGATGAAGCTTAAGTAAATTTAATAGTAGTCAAATCTATGCGTGTGTCTTCTGCGTGTAATGCAAGTCTTTCCGGTGTGAACTGATTTTCGTAGACACATAATATTGTTGCCGAAGTTCTATTTGTTCTTAAATAGTCATTGTATTTACATTCTCAAAATAGCATGTTTTATAGGATGGCTTATTAGTTTGTGTAATTCAACAATTAAAGAAACTAAATAAACTATAGGTTAGTCCAGTCCACTTAGTTTTTCGTCACTTCATTTTCTTCTGAGTGCACAACAGCACAGTTCTCTTCTCGTCTTTAACAAAGTTTGCTGTCTTTGGTGATATTACAACTCACAACTTCTTCTTCTCGTAACTTTGACTACCTCCTTTCACTGTCTTTCTTCATTCTATCTGTCTCTCAAGCAGCCGACTTTGACAATACAATCACTCAGCACTCATTAACTGCTTCGCTATTGTCCTTTGGACGCCACTGTACACATGCAACTGACACATGCACACACGCACGCACACTAAAACTTAAACTGACTGACTACCGTCTGTAACCAAATCCTCTGCTCGTTGCCTGGTCTCCTTTTATAGCGAGGACGACGTAACACGAACATTTCTCGAAGTTCTAGAAGTACGTCGGCTGCCAAACACTTCTCGAATAATCTGGAAAGCCCTTTGTGTTACCGCTGTGATTGTTGTCACGTGTTCACAAGCAGTGACGCGCGGCAGCCTGACCTTAAGCGTCTTTGATGCATGTACCACCTGTCGTGTGAGGCCGTTATCACCGCTGCCGTCTGCCGGCGTCATAATATTATTCAATTAGTTAGAAATGGGATGCAAGGTTGTATATCACACTGCAGTACACTCGGTGAGGATATTTTTATCTTTGTTATTCTTTTGCAAACCATTTTCATAAAAGCTTATTTTTCTAGCTGACCTATGTTAAGCGAGCTAAAGATTAACAAAAGTAGTAATACAACATATTCCCTTAAGTACAAGAGACTTAGAACTATCTGAGTGGATAGAGAAATATACTAAAACCAGGTTAGTACGTGCAGCTTCCAGTTCCACCCTTTACGTTAGGTGGGTGTCGCAAGAGGGATTCCACCGTGGTGGAGCCTCTGAATGACAACAAGAAAGAAACGAATGGGGACTTAGCTCTTAAAGTATAAACATCTGAACGTTTAAGTCAGTAGCAATAAAAATGTAAGAAATGTTTTACGTACAGGTTTGACACTGCTTGTTATAAGTGTATCTACATTTTTATATTTACTGATTATACAGAATTGTAAAAAAAATCATTCATATCGAAGAGCACTTCACAAGCTATTAACGGAAAGTCTATGTACATATTTTTGTTACGCAAATGTCTTGAAACTATGGTATTGTAGTCACAACTGTTAGAGTTATTTCTCACAAAATGAAACAGAAACACTTTTCTGTTAAGGGTACTATGGACTGCAGGTAGATGTTCTTGAAGATATTTGTCGCATCTTTGGAAAGTGCTGAACTTTACATACCAAGAGTAGTAGTTGGAAGCTTTCACGGCCGGAGTCAGAGTTATAGCGGTTACAACTGTTACAGTTGAACCTTCGCCGAGAAGACTAAGACCACGCCACGATGATGTCTGAACGTCTGAACCTCTAAACTCCAGCAGACCACGGCTTTTAAGCCCGGAAGAAAACTCTAGCTATAATTTACATACCAAGTTTGACATTTATCCCACGTTCTCTTAGAATACTTTTATTTATTTTATTTAGTCAGGAGACCTCAAAACATGCATTTATTGAGGAACTTGTGTCAGAGACAGTTTGAAAGAACACACAACATTAACTGTATTGAAGATTAGGAAATATTTTTTGGGCTCTGTGTTTAATTCATTATATATTTAAAACAGAATGCACGTAAAATACATTGGGATACGTATATTTAACACATGAGTTTATGTTCATAATGATGCTTACAAAAGTATTACGTGTTAAATAATGAAACGTATGAAAATATGAAATGCGTGAGACACTCTCTAAGGGATAAAAAAATGATGAGATTTGTTCCATTTTAGCACTGTGACTTTCGGAACATGTGAGATAATGAATTACCTCAGGAAATAATGAACTGTCAACCAACTGGAAGAAGATATTTGCCTACAACACATAAGAGAAGGCTTGACATTAGAGACAGAGACAAATTAACCTAATCATTAAAATGAGAAGAAGAAGAAGAAGAAGAAGAAGAAGAAGAAGAAGAAGAAGAAGAAGAAGAAGAAGAAGAAGAAGAAGAAGGAGACGACAACTTTGGGAAGAAGGAAGATTCACGGGTGACTTTTGCTGATCAAGATAAGCAACATACAAAGCTCGTCACTTGCTCTGAATCCTGATGGGGAAAGAATACGCCTACTTGTATGCGCTCGTGTGTTTTACTAACAGAATTCCTCCGCGTTCTATCCAATGCCACACAGACTGGAACATTGCTTTATTATAAAAATTGCAGCAGCAAGACGCAGAATGCGACGTCTTTTGAATCGTTGTCATTGCAAGAGCAGCTACACCGGCTTTCAAGTGCCTCTTCGTTGAAAGGAAACGCGTATGTTGTGACAGATATAAAGAAGCCTGCATCATCTCATGCCTTCCATGTGTTTCTTTTTATTCTCTTTCCCAGAAACAAATCCAGCAAGGAGAGTAATATTCTGCTCGATCCATTCGGCTTCAGTGATTTTCTCTACGTGCCTGCAATGGAACAGCGAAACAAGGACGCAAATCTGGCTTTGATAGAACCAGACTGGCCTGCTTCCCTAACTCAAAAATCTCATGTTACATTCACATGACTTTCTCTGCCTACTGTTCTATGCTTATATAGATTCCACAAGTAATCTTACGAAAGCTTATTTGTCCATTTACTTCATGTTAATCTATATAAACCTTTGCAGAAACAGTGACATTGAAAAATTTCGCTGTAAGTAAAAGGGACATTAAGGGAAACCGAGTCTATAGACCGATGTTTAAAACAGAATCTCTATATGCTGACCTATAAATTCCACACTCTTTCCATGACATCACAAGAAACAACAGAATAGCGATAGTAGTTTAAAAATATTGAAAATTCAAACCAATAACGAAAGATATCTTAGAAGTGGCTAACGCCACAAGAAGTTATTATAAAATAGACTGTGTCTTTTAAATGACAAATTCTCACGATATTTTCAGAAAATCCAGGATACATTTAATTTTTTATTTAATTTTATGAAACATAGGCCGTATTAAAAACTTCATTAGAGAAAAATATAATAAAAAATATACTTGTGTGATGGTTTATACGGTAATACATAAAAGCTTCTTGCGGTGAAGTATTCCTCTTAATGCCTCTTTGTTTACATTAAAGTTTCAGGATGATTATGATTTGTGTCATAAGATCACATTTATGTGTTGCGATAACGATATAACGTTAATAGTGTAGGGAAGATGGAAGATGGAAATACCCTGTTGTGCTAATGTGAAGTTTGTTAACTTCGTGGTCCATTATTTCGGAAAGCATTTAAGATATTGAACTGAAATTTTTACATGATGTACATTCAAGCCTTCCAAGTTTTCCGATCTCATTTTATATTATTATTATTATTATTATTATTATTATTATTATTATTATTATTATTATTATTATTATTATTATTATTATTATTATTATTATTATTATTATTATTATTATTATTATTATTATTATTATTATTATTATTATTATTATTATTATTATTATTATTATTATTATTATTATTATTATTATTATTATTATTATTATTATTATTATTATTATTATTATTATTATTATTATTATTATTATTATTATTATTATTATTATTATTATTATTATTATTATTATTATTATTATTATTATTATTATTATTATTATTATTATTATTATTATTATTATTATTATTATTATTATTATTATTATTATTATTATTATTATTATTATTATTATTATTATTATTATTATTATTATTATTATTATTATTATTATTATTATTATTATTATTATTATTATTATTATTATTATTATTATTATTATTATTATTATTATTATTATTATTATTATTATTATTATTATTATTATTATTATTATTATTATTATTATTATTATTATTATTATTATTATTATTATTATTATTATTATTATTATTATTATTATTATTATTATTATTATTATTATTATTATTATTATTATTATTATTATTATTATTATTATTATTATTATTATTATTATTATTATTATTATTATTATTATTATTATTATTATTATTATTATTATTATTATTATTATTATTATTATTATTATTATTATGTCGTTTGTTAAGGAAGTTAGATTTATTTAATTATATCATGTTTGTTTATTACAGTTTATTAATAATTATTTTTAATTTAAATAACGGATCACTGTATCAAAGAACGATGTTCACAGAAAAGATAGTCAAGTAATAAAAGAGATGTATTTGCAAAGAAACTCATAGTTTTAGATATATGAAAGCTGCCATATTCAGTAGTGATACCAAATTATTGTATTTAGTTCTATAATATTAACTAGATATTTACCCCAAAAGAGTACAAGAGATATTATTTTTTTCTGTGATATGGGGTAGTATTCGTAGTACAAAATGGCAGTTACACTTTATTCATACAGTAGATATATTTAGGGTATGAGTGATCTGCCTACAGTAATAAATTTATCTCAAATCAAAGAGGAAACTCCAATTTCTAAGATTGCACAAAACGTGATTTCAATTTGTAACAACTTTCGCCATTTGAAATCCGCTAAAGAGATGACGCCTATATGGAAGAGCAGTAACCAGCCTAGCATGAAGAAGTCCAACACCACGCCAAGCAGAGTTGAAACCCACTCTTTTATTTGTTTACCTGCATTTAAATCCATTTCCTACCCATTACCTTTGTATAGATCCTTGAAGTAACAAAGCGTGAATAACAACCCTTTAAGCACTTAGGTATAAGTAAAAACATTGATATGCGTTGTACCAGATGATCCCATCTCTTTGAAACAGGATTTGGGCGTTCCCACCCTTATCGTGTTTGCAGGAGACTCGTTTGTTTGTAATTTTGAGTTTTTGAGAGGATTAGGACTGGACTCCAGGACCTGTAGGGTGTTTTCCTTTCATCAGCAGAGACGTTATCCTTAACGCTTCACTAATTAAACCTCTCCGGCTTCCTTGACGACGAATGTGCCGTGGGCAAGCTCAATATGGTTGCCCTGATCACTTCCCAGACTGCGGAAACAGGAAACGCTGATTAAATAGATATGTAATTTGCCGTATTTCTTCCTTGATTATTTGTTAATTACTTAAGGATGATGAAAGTCTATAAGATATATCCATAGCTTTTATCTAACCCTTACAAAGTTGCACGTATTTACATACATTATTCATTTTCTTATAGAGTGATTATACGTAGGCACACACATGATAAGCCATACTACGGTTTAGTCTTGTAAGTGCTTAATTTAGCAGAACAATTAAGTTCCGTACGTGCCTCTTGCACCGTAATTCAGAAAGGGAACGATTGATGCAAGTCATATTGAAGCAGCATGTGACATACATTTTTATATGTAGTTTCTCGCTGAGCGGCTAGTGCTGTAACTATTCTCCATTTTTGTTTTGTATAAATCGTAATATTCTGTGGAGCTAAAATGCTGCACCTGCCACTGAAGCCATCTGCTGCCACGGCCTGCACTAATACAAGAGCTTCAATAGATCATTGTAAACTACATTAAGCTGTACCATTTTTTGCTTTTAGCGAACGTATTGTTAAAAGATATCTGATGTCTTACACTCACATGACTGTCTCTATTCTTGTTCCAACTATTTTTACATGCTCTTATTGCTCTATCTTCTTCATGTTAGCAGACATTAGCTTATGCTTATTTCCTTGTAGGTACAGGGGGAATGTGAGAATGCAGTAGGCTTTGAGCGATAGTCAAATCTTTCCGTTCTCTTTGCGCGGCTAAGGTAGAAAAATAATTAGCAATCTTTAATTTGTGAAAACTAATAAGTATTACAAAAGTCATACAAATAACAAGGAATATATCCGAAATGGCTCAAGCAAAAAAAAAAAAAAAAAAAAAAAAAAAAAAAAAAAAAGGGGGGGGGGAACCATTTGGACATAAATTGTATGTTTTAATGAGACCTACATTTTTTGCACAGTAAGGTTTTGTCTATCTCTTACGGTTTACGAGTTATTTAAAAGTCATAAGAGTAAACAGAACTGCGTGGGCTACAGCCAGAAAATTAAAAACATAAATTTCATTTGCCATAAAAGTATCTTAAATATATGGCATTTTAATCAAAACAGTTACTGCCATTTTCGATAAAATTAAGATTTCCGAAAAATTTTCCATGTAAAGTTTAGTTTAGGGGGGAGGATTTCTCTTCAAAATCTTCCTGTCGCATGCTTGAGAGTTATTAAACTTAAATACCAAGTTTGGTTTTTAACAGACTTTTCGTTTTGAGGTATGCTGTTCAGAGACAGACAGACAGAACGAAACAGCCCCATGCACACGGTAAGGTGACTAAGAATTGCAACCACCTCATTTACAATGAAGCGTGAATTTTCATTCATCCACTGATTTGAAAGTGCTTTTCTACAAGTCTGCGATGGACAAGAAAACGCATATATATATATATATATATATATATATATATATATATATATATATATATAATGTTTTTAATTTCTTATGGCAAGCTCTCACTTATATAAAGTGGTTTATAAACACGAGAATGAGATTGATTCATTTTGGTTTTACTAAATACTGCTAGTAATAACAGTTACTATGTAATAGCAGCACTGCATGTACTTTCTGAACCAACTATTTAATTAATAAAACTATGGAAATGGTTAATTATATATTTACCTATATATTCTATAAACCAGAGCTCTCCTTATGTATTTTTGCATGGTAAGGTCAGTAATAAAGTAAAATGATACACCGCGTTTCGTTACGTCACAAATTCTTATTTACTGTAATATTTTGATTATATCGATTTTATGGTATACATAAATTAGTCATTTTGCAACAATCTGCTAGGCACGTAAATGAGATTGTAAATTCTATATCCGTACTTATGTTGCAATGTAAAACAATGTACATTATTATTGAATATAGTTGATTGCATATTACTGGTTATTTACAGATACGTCTTATTATTTTACAATTAGTGTAAACAGAGGTTAAGCTTCATAATGCTATTTTGGTGTCAATAGAACGATCATATATAACGTTTTAATGATAGGCTTTCTGTCAGTCATCTAAGAAGCAAATGCTTCACTGCAAACCCAGACTGCCACATATGTTCCAGGTTTTGGTTTCTAATATCTTATATGAATAAATAGTCTTAATGTTGGTATCTACCGCTTGAACCTTTCTGCCGTTTATCAGTTTCTCCAGCACGCTTCTCAGCGAACGCACTGTGTGCGATTTTCCAACCTATTTGGCCAAAATTTAAAAAAAAATCACTTTTTGAGGTAGGGATATGATGGTTTGATATTTTATTGTATATACCCTAAATCATCCTGTGGCACTCTTTCAATCAATTTGAGCAAGGCACCTGGTTTATATCTTACCGTAAACAGCAGTTACTTGTTAGTGGCTCCAAACCACTGCAAAACTGCCACAACAAACAGCATTTTGTTGCAGTAAGCTTCAAACAGAACAAATGTAACGTGTTTTTAACAGTAATACGCACAGCTTCTGAGAGTTTTTTAATAGCGCTCTTCTTTAAAATGTAATTAAAAACCATATCTTCTTTGTTCTTGCTGGATTTGCGCCACACGTCAAAACTTCTCTCCGAGAAATCGTGCAACACGGAGAAAACGGAGCAGCAAAACCTGTTGCGTGCATGCTTTTGAAACATACAGAAATAATATGTATAAATTCCAGAGATATAGCAATTTTGTAAACTCTGTTTAAATAAAGAAAACTGGAAATTTAAAAGCAAAACACGGGGTAATACTTAGAACAACGTACACGTAAATTTTGCCATAATATATGGGTGAGGATAGCACAAATTTAAAGCGCACATCTTTAGCTTCTACTTCCATAGCTAGAACAGACTAAAAATATCACCACAGTTAACCACTCACTGCAACAAACTCACGTTTGCTACCGCTGTTTTGCAGTGATACTGCTCTTCACGGTAAAATATAAACCAGCTGCCTTGCTCAAATTGATTAAAAAGAGTGCCAAAAGATGATACAGAGTGTCTATAATAAAATACTAAACCATCATATTCCTACCTTAAAAAGAGATTTTGTTTTCTTTAATTTTGGCCGCCTAGATTGGAAAATAGCGTTCTGTGCAACGGTTCCCTCTCCAATGACACAGCCAAGTTTATTTTCCTCTTTCTGATTATTTTTAACAGCGTTCATTGATCTCTCACTTTCTAAAACAACTTCATCTTTCACATACAAATTTCAAATGCTACCCTTATCGTCGTAATTTAATCTTAATACTTCCAATCTCCTGCATTTTCCTTAATGCAATGGTCTACAGAAACTCCTTCTTCTGTTAAAAACTCACTTTCCCAGTATCAAGTTGGTTTGAATTCCTGACAACAGTTCGTACTACTACTAATGCCACATACCACGTTTAGCCCATAGTAGTAAATAGTACAGAATAGTGCTGTTTGAACATTTATCGTGGAAGGTTTGAAGCAGTTTCACAGTATCAAGCTTCAGCAACCAGGGCATGCGAGGCACAGGGGAACAAGAAACTGGTGTGCAGTGATTAATTGATTTGCAGTTAAAATAAATTTTCTGAGGGAAGGGTTTAACAAAAATCATTCCAATTGTTATGCAAACGTTTTGAGCACAATTTATTGCAAGAAAGCACTTATCATTCGTGTCTAATGGCACTGCCCTAACTTTGAGTGACGATGTGGTTGTAGACTCTTCACGTTTATCACCTGCAATTTTGGTACTAACTGCAAAGGACGCATAATAGCGTAATAATGGTGTGATTAGAGCCTGTTTGACATTTTATGGCCTTGAAAGGGCGTCACGGCGACCGATTTATTGACGTCATAAATTCGTTTTACGTCAGTCCTTCACGATCCAATAAAATTGCGCATAAATCGCTCTACAGCAGACTAACTCCTCCGAACTTGAAGGCTTGTTCCATTTTAAAATTAGGTAGTAATTCCACTGAACTAACATGTTTTGTTATCGATAAACTTCATTGCTGTGCGTAAAACCGATGGTTTTAGTGCATACAGATTACTATTCATTATGGTATCGCACTTTTTTCAAACAGTATCAATGCCCTCAGAGCCAGCCGTTTTGTCTGCACACTCTGCAAAGGTCTGCAAAGAATAGGCTCGAAATTCTTAAAGTATACCAGAAATAAAGTTAAACAAAGCTCATTAGTGACTTCTGCTGTTACCGAACTGCTGAGAATGTAAATTCGTATAACTGCGAAGGACTTTTAAAGACATTCTAATCAAAAATTTAACCGGCTTTTCTTTAATACCGATTTATCAGTATCTGATAACAAATTTTTTAACACTATAAGATACCTTATGTTCGGTTGGGATCATTAATTGCCTAGCTAAAATTGACTTTACAGAGTGTTAAGGACGTAAGAGCAGATATTTTATTGGTAATTGAGGGCAGTGTAATGAACAATATTACATTAATATTTGCTTCATTTGCAAAATTATAATGCTACATATGAATATTTGTATGTTTTTAGTTTGGTTGGTACCTCGGAGTAGGTGTGGCACAAAGGGCACGTTGGCCGATCTTGTGACAACGAGTGGTGTACCGGAACCGAGTTTCAATGCTTTCTGCAAAGCCAAAGAACTCACAATACTTAGGCAAGGAGGTCACGCACTGATGTGAGACGCAAACGGATAGTATGTACGATAAGCGTTGTTCACTTTGCGGTGCAGTTGCTAACAAGCAAAAAGCACCAGGTAGGAAACCTTGTGATTGGTTTGGGGGAAAACGTTTGGACGAAGATGAAAAAATAACTAACACATCCAAGTCAATACATATTAAGATACTAATTATCGAAATATCAGTACTTATATCCCTAACAGCTCATATTAGATATCTTTGCAGTCTGAAATTATTTTGAAATTTTTAAGCGCACACACGATCTGTTAAATATCTATCCACACTTGTATGAATACAAATGCTTCATTTTGTGTTAATACTGCGCTTAAATACGTAAGAAAGTTTAATACAAGGTTCTTGCACCTGTTCTGGTTCTTTCGGTACTTAAAACTGTTGCCTTTTAACAGTCAGACACCTATCAAAACGGTGAATGGTTACTTGAAAAAATATGTCCGCGTGGATTTCAGCATATGCTACTGTAATTTCTTGACGAAGAGCCTCCAGCCATGCACGTTATACTAAAACTCCAAGTCCAGAGGTGTTAAATCTACTGAATGTGTTGGCAACTCAAATACATCTCGCCGTCTTATTGTCCTTGCAGATTCCCATCCAGGCAGCCTGCAAACCTCGGCGCTAGTGTGAGAGTGCACTGTCTTACCGTTAGAATATCTCACTATTTCCTTGCGGTGCACCCACAGGTGGCTTAGTACTTACAGGTACTGACACGGATAACTAACTTTGAAGAAAAATGCTCTTATTGAATCCCTAGATGGCAGCCCACATCAGAAATTCCTCCGGTAAATTAACTGTCTTGTAAAGATGAACGTCTGGATTTTCTTTGGCCGAGTATACACTATATGCGATTCGCAATTCCGTTTGGTTGAAATGGGCCTCCCAGGCTTCACAACAAGCTCTTCATACCCATTTAAAATATGTGGAAGCGATTTACATTCGGTGATCAGGATCGTCCTCATTCAATGCTTGCAATAATCTTGGCAGTTAGCAGCTATCAGAATGTGTGGTGGTCTAGCACTACTAAACGCCCTTCTCGAGCGCATTGTAGCATCAATTGCTGCAGACTTTCCTAGGATCATAGCCGAAGAACTAGAAGTAAATCTTCAGGATCTTCCCTTAACACAAATGCTAACATGTGTCTCAAACTTATCATAATGCTTGCAATTGTCAAGCGTGCCCAAGGTTGTCTTCCAAACCCAGGCTACCAAGCACATTTAACTTCAACATTTTCAAACTTTTTTATCAGTTTTTGTTTCTCCAACGTCAAGCGTGCTCCGACCATCTTGATTCACTATCGTCACGTGTTTACCATAAGAGCATAAAGGTGTCATGTCCGTTAAGAAAATACATGTTTGCAGATGTATTTAACCCACCAAGTAGCCGATGGAGTGTCACAAACTGTTACAACATAAATTTCAATCAATCACAGCCAGCAGTGTAATATTATCAATATAATACGACCAAAGTTGATAACATGTGTTCAAAATCTCGAAATTGATAGCATTTGTTATTTTTTCTGTAATAACTGAGTGAACATGCTCCCGCTCAACACAGCTAAAAACGGCGGAACGTTCAAAACAATTGTATATCGTCTTATATAGAAATTAATGAGGAACAACGTAACTTTATAATGAAAAACTGAGGAGTACTGATACACTTAGCACTTCGACAACTTTGTCGACTTCAAATACACTCGATAGCCCCATTTGCTTTCACTGGATATCAATTTTATTGCTGTATTTTCAGTTAACACAAACTATTTCTTTGTCTAAGTTATCCCTAAATGCCATTACCAATATATCTTCACATCGTAGTGAAATCGCATACCAGCAATCAATTAATGATATATTACATTTCAGTAACAACATATAAATAGGCTGGGAGACATACAATTCTCGTAACATTATGTAGCATATTTTGTAGCTGAACCGCATAGGTTTATTACAAAAGCTGTGCAGGGTAGGTTGTAATTTTGTGTTGAATATGGAGATTCTATTTTACAGAATCAAAACTGTATTACAAATATTTTTTGGTAAACCTCATCCTAGTCATCTATGAGTATCTTAGTTTCGAAGCCCAGGTGTAATAACATTAACGTAATAAAACCTGGACATACTGAGTGGGATGTCTTGGCCAATAGCATCTGAGACTCAGGGAGTTCAAAGTTTCGACTCCTGTTGGACCAACCTTCACTACCTAGGGTTATTTCGTGGTTTTCTCAACTGGAGTGAACTACATACCACTATGTAGTAATTTTCCTATCCCTCATTTTCCTCTTACTTCGTTTTCCTTTCATCTTGCACAGTTGCCAGGTTTAGACAAGATGGACGTTGATCTACGTTGGTTGCAACTTGAGGAGACAACTGTTTATTCCCTGGTATGAAACGCTCTATCTGTATCGGTCTGCGAAAAAAGGACGGCTGAAGGGGAAACAGAATACTCAATCTGGAAAATTTAGGCAACTCGCTGCACTGGCCAGTCGGCATCGGATGTGGATGCCCTTCATACTCAGACCATATTCTTTCCTCTCCGACGTTTAAAGCCACAGTACTAGCTGTGTTCACAGTGCTGAAATACTCCTCCATGTCTAATTAAAATGCAATACGCGGAAATTTTGCTTGGGCAATTGCAAGTTTTCGAAGGCTACCTAGCAGTATCCTCGTAGTATGCGTTAGGAACACCAGTAATGCCGTGGTATATATTCATGTTGCTAATATTTTCGTAACGACAATCATTGTGACAACTACACCGTAATGCGAATATAGGTTGTAGGCTTCCGTCGTCGGTATTCGTTATAGAGACACTTTTACGCAAAGTTTTGCGATGTATGAATATATCTGTGATTAAAAGTTTGTGATGAAACCTATGGAATGTCTGCCGCGTTACGCAGTTTTAATTAATATTCGGTTGTGAATGTAACGACAGGGAGCTAAATGGGCAGACCTGATCAAAGAGGAAGTATTTTCCATTGCTGCACTAATTAGTCCAACGTTACAGAAATACCAAGAGCGTTAATACTCTGTCTGCAACCCATTTCATTTGCAGGTTTCCTCTGCTCGGTTTCTATAGTATTTGATCTAGACAGTATTCACAGAAGTTCCTAGTGCCATAAACTTGCTAATTAATAACTATTTTGTATTGCGTACTACCCCTTTAATGCTGATAGAATATATCGGTATTTGACGCAAGAGAAACAAGTAGTCACTTTTGAATATGTACATAATTACAGCAATCAGAATTCATCCTGAAGTTTACTCTTATAGCGGAAACTGATAAATGCAACATGTGTAGCTAATGAAATGTGGTGGTAGACTCGACAAGACAACCAGATCAAAGACTGTTTGAAAGGCAGTCCCTCTGCTATCAAATGTGTTCTTTATTTAACTTCCATAAAAAGAACGTTGCAAATGCTTATTGTGGGAAACAACAAAGGGATGACTTTTTTTAAAAAAAAATGTCTGAAAAAGCACGGTTTAGGCATTCTGGAGTATACAATTTTGAAGAGCGGTTCGCATACAGCGGAGGTTAGGTGTTTCGCGTCTTTCACGAAACTTTCAAGAAGCTAAAAGTAACGCCGAGCATTTAAGTACAAAACAGATATGAAAGATATGAACTGTCGATCTCTACATCGGCAGTGAACAAACTGACATGCATGACCAGCCCATTGTAAAGTAAACCGTGCACTCCTTGGCTCATATCTACTTACAGCAGAGGCAATATTTTATTCTTCAATAAGAATTCTGACATTTACCAGCTAAAAATCCTAACCTGTGCAGTAGCTCATCTCGACTGGTGGTTAGTGCTGGTTTAGATGTCCTCCCTTCACAATGGCCACTTCTGGTGTCTACTTCTGCATTATTCGAAGTACATGCTGATTCCTATATGATGTTTTGGGTATGTATTGAAATATGGTTTGTTTAGGAGTAAGAACTCTGCTGTACTGGAAATTAGAGTCTCTAGCATATTAATGTCTTTGGCTTGCAGGTGTACCGAAAAACATGTTTTCTTTTCTTGAAGCGACCTCGTGGCAGCAATATTTAGGCGCCCTAATCCAGACAACTCGCGGCGCAGGTTTCACATCTAACTACAGTCAAGAACTGGGGGCTAATACATATTTGACCCTCTTTTTATACTGAAAGTGGCACCTCTGCACTTACAGCACTTCTAGCATCTCATTGGGTATATTTTCGCGCGAAATATCGCGGGGGTATTTTTCTACCTCCCAAGAATCTGCTACACTCGCTACTGTTTGACTTTTGAGGCCAGTTTATACATCGCCTTTATTTCCGGACAGAAGTTTCCGCCTCACAGTCACATGACATTCTCTACTCTCCCTTGTGCAAAATATTCTTAAAAACGCTTATTCTTCTATCTACTTCATATTAAGTGAGGTAATCTTTTGTAGAAATTGTTTTATTACACCTGTCCTTATAAGTACAATGGGAATAGGGAGGTATGCTAGGCTTATGCCGTAGTCAAACCTTTCAAGTGTGTATTGTTATGAGACATCTTTGGCATCCCATTCTCTTAGCATGGCCAGGACATACAAAAGCGAATAAGAACTTCATATTTCATAAAAGTTCAGGTATTTGAAACTTCAAAGCAGTAGAAAGGTATATCTCGAAAATAGCTATTTGCACAAAAAATATTTGACATAACCGCCACCACCACCAACACCACCACCACCGCCACCGCCACCACCACCATCAACACTAACACCATCACCACCGCCACCGCCACTGACGCCACCGTCACCACCACCGTCGCCGCCACCACCACCACCATCAACACTAACACCATCACCACCGTCACCACCACCGCCACCACCACCGCCGTCGCCGTCGCCGTCGTCGCCACCACCACCACCACCGTCGTTGTCATGGTTATCATCATCAGCAGCAGCAGCGTCATCGGGGTAGTAACCGCCTTGAATGTCTTTCAATTACATAATTATATTTATGCTCCAAAACAGCATAATTAAATATGACTGACTAGAAAATTTCTGCTGTGTATTGCTATGTACAAGTGTATCTTTATTGGTGTCATATATTTGGGAGACACGTTCCTAAATCAAAACAATAAAATAAGTTCATATGCACATGAGTCTGAAAAGAATTTA
Organism: Tenodera sinensis; assembly: GCA_030765045.1. Lineage (NCBI taxonomy): Eukaryota > Metazoa > Arthropoda > Insecta > Mantodea > Mantidae > Tenodera > Tenodera sinensis. The sequence goes on from CM060962.1 coordinate 158,346,284, forward strand.
TTTCAGAGTTACGGCGCAAAATCGAAAGTTACAAAATTTGGTTGAAGTGGCTTCCTCTTGCTTCGATGCATGCAGGAAGCCTGAATTCTATGTCGTGGCGTACTCTGTTAAAAATTCCTGATGTGTTTCGTATTTGGTCAAATCCAGTTTGGATACATTCTCTCAAAATGCCAACATCAGGTACTGGAGTTGCATAAACCAAGGATTGCAAATGTCCTCAGACGAAGAAATCCATTGGTTTCAAATCAGGCGATCGAGCAGGCCATGCAACGAGTCCCCCTCGACCAACCCATTCTTACGGAAATCGATCTTTCAGAAACTTAGGAATTGTCTTAGTGAAATGAGCTGGAACACCATTGTGTAAAAACTACATTCGTTGGACGATGTCCAGAGGATCAGTTAAGTGATGCAACTCATTCCTGAGAAACTGGAGATAGGTTTGTCCATTCAGGTGCGGAGGGAAGAAGGACCAATAAGGTGATGATGGATGATTCCACCCTAAACGTTGAAAGAGACTTCTGCTGATGGTTGTCCTGTCGTACTTCAAATGCCCAGTTATGAGTGTTATGAAAATTGAAGATACCATCCGTGAATAAAATACAGGCTAGGAAATTAATCAATACAGCGCACTGCTGTAACGTGCGTTGGCAGAAACGTTTTCTCGGCTCAAAGTCCTCATCACTTAAGGATACGCATCTGTGTAAAAACGCTAAACATTTCAAAAATTGCCAAAAATGGATTTTTGTTTTATCAAACAGTATACATCTTCTGCTTTATTTTGATATGCTTTTTATAGCCTTACGGCCTTTCTATGTCACGTGGCCGCCTAACTGATTGCCTGTAAGTGGTTGTGTCCATTTAAATCCATACAGTTCCATTATTCTTGCTATGACTTCAAACTTAGTTTTTAGAGCGCTGTTTGCTCTTTAAAATGCTCCACATGATGCAATTTGCAGTACTTATGCATGAAATTTGGTGTACCTGCTTAGAAATAACATTAAAAAGAAATGATGAGATAATTGTTTCATAACGTGAATAACTGCTGAGTAATTAAATATTAAAGCTTACATTTCGAAATTTAAATGAAAAAATAATGAATTTAAACTTTAAAATTTATTTTTATCCAAACTAATAACAAGATTAAGAAATTATCTCATCAATTTTCTCACATTCTATTACAGGACATAACTGAAAACTATTAAGTTTTTCAAATCCAAATTGCATCATGGGGAACCATTTATACAAATACTAAAAAAATATAATAAAATATTAATATATTAGCAACTAATCTGACTAAATGTGTGAAATTTAGCACAGTTACTCCTCACTATACAGTGATTGTTGTGTTTAAATTTCAAATCAATCCAATGAAAACTGTAGATTTTCAAAATTTCACAGATGGGTATCCTTAATCCTTGCACATGTTGAAGATGATACGGGTACAGAAGATTTTCATACAGAATCCCCCAGATAATCATGTGACTACCATACGGCTTGTGCTTTGCGATGGGTCTACATCCACAGCACGAAGAACTCGTTCTTCAAGCTCAATGCCTGGTACCACTCTTGGTCTCCAAACTTCCCTAGTACTCATCTCAAATGCGCCATTCTCTCTCAAGCGTTGGTGAATTCGTGCGTATGTTCTTACACACGGTAACTGCCTGTCATAAAGTTCACATACTCGTGCTGCACTGCCATCTGTACGGCCATACGTGTAGTACATATCCGTCTGTTCACACACAGAATACATCTTCTTTGGCCTATAACAAAGAAACAGTTGATTTTCAGACCCATGTACATATGAACTTATTTACTGTTTTGATATCAGAAACACGTCCCCCAAATATATGACACCAATAAAGATACAACCTGCATTGCCCAAAGTATCGTGTCATATGCATACTTGTAAATGTATGGTAACAGAATGCAGCGTTCTAAAGTTGAGCGTTATGTCCATTCCTGTTTTGCAATTACCTTAACTTCTCGCTGGGCATTCATTTGCCCAGTGAGGCATCACGCCAGCGAAACTTCGAACGACTTTTGTTCCCACCTACAACGGAAATAATGTGCTAAGTCTTATGCTCCCTGTTACAAAATGTTCCGTTATAAATAATTGTGTGTACAAGTTTTCCTGATTGCCTGGGTGAGTGATCTTTTCATTGATTGATTGATTAAGTGACCTTGTTTCCTGTGATTTTTACGAATGCAATTTGATAAATATTACCTTGAGTGTGACTGACCATAGACAATATTACAAAAAAAATTATACAATAAATGATTATTATTATTATTATTATTATTATTATTATTATTATTATTATTATTATTATTATTATTATTATTATTATTATTATTATTATTATTATTATTATTATTATTATTATTATTATTATTATTATTATTATTATTATTATTATTATTATTATTATTATTATTATTATTATTATTGTTGTTATTATTGTTGTTATTGTTATTGTTATTGTTATTGTTATTGTTATTGTTATTGTTATTATTATTGTTATTATTATTGTTGTTATTATTGTTGTTATTATTATTATTATTATTATTATTATTATTATTATTATTATTATTATTATTATTATTATTATTATTATTATTATTATTGTTATTATTGTTGTTATTATTGTTGTTATTATTGTTGTTGTTGTTGTTATTGTTATTGTTATTGTTATTGTTATTGTTATTGTTATTATTATTGTTATTATTATTGTTATTATTATTGTTATTATTATTGTTATTATTATTGTTATTATTATTGTTATTATTATTATTATTATTATTATTATTATTATTATTATTATTATTATTATTATTATTATTATTATTATTATTATTATTATTATTATTATTATTATTATTATTATTATTATTATTATTATTATTATTATTATTATTATTATTATTATTATTATTATTATTATTATTATTATTATTATTATTATTATTATTATTATTATTAAACTGAAATATATCTATAGCACAAACTGGAATTCCTATCCTGTATTTCCATTCTTCATTGAGGATGTTGTTAATCCTTCGAGGCCCAGATATCGGTGGTATTTTCCCGTTGATGGAAGAGAAGCCACAAGCAGAGCGTTTAAATATTAAATGTGTTTACTCGCCATTCGCGTGGTGTTCAAATGGTAAATAATGCAGGAGCATTCACCAGCTCAACTCCGGATGTTTTTTGTCGCGAGAAAAGTTTCACTTAGTGATGACGTGTGTTTGTCTGACCAATATTTAGTAGTTTGTTAGATCGTTCTTGAGATAATGCCAAAACATATAGCACATAGTAACCATTAGGAATCGGAATGATATGTTAACAATAAATTGAAATGTTTACTAAAAGAGGACAGAATTTCGGATGGATTCACGCATTTTCATACAAGGACTGCATATTAAAGATCTACATAAATATAAAAAATATTAAAAGAGAAAAACAAGAAAAGATAAAACACACATACAGGAAACAAACATACTCCAAGAATAGTAGAACAGGGGTAGCTTGAACAATGAAGAGAAAGCGTGAATTGAGTTATTCAATATAAGGAACGTTGAAATTACAGAAAAAAATTCATTTGGACAGCGGATATAATGTATAATGATTAGGACGTACACTTGCTGATATGCCTTACGCTTTAGAAGGTAGCTAATAAGAAAGAAGGAACAAGAAATTTTAGTACATGTCTCCTGTAAGTTTCAACTTCTGCTCGAGGAAAACGTGTGCTATTACGAAATAAATAACGATGTATTCAGAGTGCAAATGGAATCAAACTCAGTCTATAAACCAACAAGTTTTCGTCCCAAATGCATGTTTTAAGCTTCCTCAACAAAAAAAAAAAAAAAAAAAAAAAAAAAAAAAAAAAAAAAAAAAAAAAAAAAAATGTTCGTGTGTACGTATGCGTGTAAGTAGGTATTTATGTCCGTGTGTGTGTCCGTGTGTGTGTTTGTGTGTGTGTGTGTGTGTGTGTGTGTGTGTACATTTGTATACTTAGTGGCAAAAACAAATGCGAGTGTGATTCAAGACACAGCCCATTTGTGTGTCCGACAGACAAATGGAACAGACTGCCAATAAACTCAGCTGCATGTTGGAAATGTGGACTTATGTAAACCGCGCAGCAATACGGCAATGAGCTTGGAAATATGCACTCTATCATTTTGCCATGTTTGTTCTACGACAAAGAATCTGACTCTGTGATATATTTCATTACATAAAATTGGTCCACCCTTCGTCCTGATTCAAATGATACTCGTAAGTATGAAGTTTAGTAGGTATGTATTCAGATAATTTTAAATCCCAGCGCAAAAGCCCTAAGCGGGCCAAGGTCTGCCGTCCGGCCACTGCGTCCCCCGCCTCAGCCCAATACATGCGTCATGAGTGGGTGCAGAACTGGCGCGGGGGATGTGGTCGGTGCCCCGGGTCCAGTATGGGGCCTGCGACCGCTATTTTTTAAATGAGGTAGCTCCTCAATTGGCCCCTTATGGACCTAATGAGGCTGTATGCAACTCGTACTAGATATCCTCGCGGGGGAAAGAAATTCCCACGCCTGTACCGGGATCGAACCCGGGTCTTCCGCACCAAAGGCAGGCTGCTACCACTGCGCTAGGGCTGCGGTCTATTCAGGTTATTTACAAAACCAAAATCATTTAAGCTTCCTATGGACAACTTTAGCTGTTACTCCACTGCTATGAAACATTGCATGTGCATGAAACTTGTGACAAGAAACGGTGAACATCATTGGTGTTTTAACCATTATTTTCAAAGCCAAATTAAAAATTTGTTACCGCCTGATACTTAAGAGGTGTTGTCAGGTGTTATGTTACAGGATACAACATATATTGGGACCTAAACAGAAAAAGCGGAGGAAAAACTGAAACCACTCAGCATATTCTATCCTAGGACAAATGTTTCGCCGTGAAAAGGGATAAAGGATACATACATGTATGTAGTAAAACGTAGTGTCAATACAATACAAAACATTGTGTTACTATGAATTTCTATAACATGCACTAAAACGTTCAACCATTGCAACGTGTATTTTTAAACAACACTATAATGTAAATGCAAAACCTTTTAAGATACAATAAAACACGCCAATTACGGAAATGTGTCGAAGGTTATGGTATACTGTGTTGGTTCGTTCTTTTTATAGCATCTTATGTGGCTTGCAAAGATAGTCGCAGTGTGTGTTAAGAGGACAAATTATTAAATAGAGGAGCAAGGTGACCTCTCTGCTCCAGTGGCCTCTACTGGTCATTATTTAGCTGTGACGTGTCCGTGCGGCGATAAGGAGCATGAAGGTAAATCGAATTTAGCGAACAATGTCGAGAGTCTAATAGTATCTTTATCAGTTAATTTAAAGCTATCTGGTTGTGCGTAACAACAGAGCTTTGGTACTCTGCCCTTTATAGTGATGCTATGGTTGCAGGAGAAGAACAAACCTTTTTGAATTATCGATTGTTTCCACTGAACATGAAGCGAACCGTAACGGGCCGATAATCACCACATATTTCGTTGCCTTTCCACTCACTTGGAGAATCACAATATTATTATTATTTCACATCCGTGATCTGATCGCTGATACTGCCTATGGTGACCGTTTCTCCATTATAGAACGGACAGCTGCTCTTGGTTAATTGATGAGTCTGTTCATAGAGTGCGCTGGCGCAGTTTGGGGAACGCCATCAGCTCTCTTGTTGGAGAGAAGTTACTTTTCAGGGTCAACGACATTCCAAAGCGAAGCTATCTGCTTGCTGGCTAATAAGAACAGGGTTTCGGTTATCTTTTATTCAAAAGTTGTATATAGGGCATACCTTACAATGCTGAAACAGATTGCAAAATCGCTTGGCTGTGTAAAAGGAATTTATCATGTGTGGGGAGGATGAGGAGTCATGTACACAGTCGGGAATATATCTGTGAGGGTAAAGGGAAGCTACCTGCCATCCAGCTGGCACTTGAAGAGCTGCAGCTATTTCTGTCAGGCGAATATGTAGCTGTATGTTTATACTCGGTTGCCATGACAACAAAGCCGAATTGAAGGTTCCATGTAATTCCAAATAAACCTGCTTCCAGGGTAACGTGCAGCTATCAGGACGGAAGTTTAACGAACCACAGCCTCTTGTAGAGGTTAGTGTATCGGTGTGTTGCCGTTGTTCTTGTTGTTAACGAGAAGACCAACCGCGATTCTTAATTTATCGGCACAAAAACGGAACAAAAAGGTGAGAGTGATTCTCGGCTTCCTTGATGGTATTTCCCATTGTTTATTTGGCTCCGTGCTTTATGTTGTGCGGCTCCGATCCAATGTTTGTGAAAGTTACCATTGTCTGTGGTGCGTATGTAGTAAGAGTAGGCATTTACTCTATAAAAATGCTCGCAAAGACATTTTTCTAGAAAAGGTGTTTAATTCAAGGAACGTCAAAACATGTATTTTCCTGTGATAATTCTGTATCGAATTTTTGGGTGGAATAAAATACCTTTTCTACCTACTAAGAAGCGGCTGCTGGAGAAAACAGTGTATTTTAATTACAGCAGTTTTAATCGCAAATTGCTGTTTGCCGAAGTTTCCATGTGTATTCGTATTAATGTCTAGACATAGAAGCAATGCTATTACATACTAGGCAAATGAGTACATTAATGTTCTGGAGCTAGATCACATTTAAATCAGAAGAGGTTTATGACAGTCACAGTAATGTGCACATTACCCCAAAATACAACGGCGTTTTAAGAGTCCTGTGGGAGATACATAACATCTGTTACATGGAGCAAATGCAGTCAAGTTAACATGTTATGTTCAGCTATGAGTGATCGTTTACAAATCCTGTGGAAATTTTGGCCAGACTGGAGCTTTCGTCCATCCTCGATACACATTCAAGTGAATATTCATTTCGACTGTGTTGAACTGTGGTATTGGGCTTCGTGGAACGGCATTGATGTTCTATGGTCTGTGACAGCCCTACAGTCAGGATATATATTTATAGCAGTTTGATTTGAAAGTGATATTTATCTGCGATTATACCTTTTTACAAAGACATAACGTTTGGAATCTCTTGTTATGGAAAGAAGCCAGTAATAATTTGAAGCGCTATAAGGTGAAACAAGTAGTGTATAATACATAATAGAAGGATTATCCAGCAAATAATGACAGATTTAATACATGCAGAAAAAACAGTTTATCAAAAAAGGTCGTAGAAAATTGAACCTTCGTTATTTAAGCATTTATCATATCCGCCATACATGCACTGCTTACCTTTTTGAAAATACCCTCTCAACCAGAACATTCTCTTACAGGAAGAACATATTTTCTCTAAGAAAGGCTAGAAATTTAGGTAGAGCTCATGCAAAGAGTAACTAATATCACGGCTATCCTACAATTATTACGGGCTTTTTAAACAATTAAGTTCTGTCATTCTGGTGTACTTATATTCTGTTACCTAAGTTAAGCTTTTCTTGTGAATATTTTTCTTGACCAACAGCAACTGAAGGGTCAGATTATATTTTGTACGAATTATTTATAAAATCACTATGCAAATAAACCATAATACACAGAGACAACTGATATATTTTTGGATTTTAATCCTCCTTGTCTTTGGAGCTACTCGTGAAACCTAGAACAGGAGCTTCAAAGTCGTATGTTGCTATTCCTTCTCCGAAGAAACTATTTTTCTCTTTGATGTTTTTATTTTCCTTCGTTAAGCTCTTTCTTCTGTTTAGGCACGGAATCGACACACAAATATACGGACGGCTTTTTCTGCTGATATTTTAGAAATTGAGGAAGAGTCCTTAGTATTAATGCTGGAAGAAATAGAACAAAACACGGCGTATAGTGTATTGTAATGACAACTACAAAAGTTATAAGCCTTCTCTAAAAGTGAAATTCAACTCATTATGTAGTGAAAGTGCATTTATTATTATTATTATTATTATTATTATTATTATTATTATTATTATTATTATTATTATTATTATTATTATTATTATTATTATTATTATTATTATTATTATTATTATTATTATTATTATTATTATTATTATTATTATTATTATTATTATTATTATTATTATTATTATTATTATTATTATTACTATTATTATTATTATTACTATTATCCTTAAAATGTTGAAACACACATTGTAAAATGCCACAAATATGTGTAATGTTTGAATGAACATTAAAGCAGAATTTTAGGTACAAATCACTAAGATTCGGCATTGAACAATTTTCTGCCGAGCGGGATGATTCAGGCGGTAACGTCTGTGGCCCGCATTCGGGAGGTCGCGGGTTCGATCCCTGTGGCCGCGCACTCTGATATGGGTTTATCCGTGGTTTCCCAGTGTCACTTAGGGGATTAATGGGGTGCATTATTTCATACCACGGTTTCCTTTCCATCATTTCCCTTCATTCCGTTTCCTTATCTTTCAGGTGTAAGTTGTGGCGTGTATTATTGGCAGTGCCGGGAAAATGGCGCGGATGATTGCGCATAGTAACTGCTGTTCTCGGTGTCAGGTGGCGTTTGGTCGGCCTTGTTCTCCTCCGTCGGTAGGGGGGAGGGGACGCTCCCTGCACCACCGGAACCGCGATGTGATGGCTGCTTGGCGCCGGGGAAAAGAGATCTCAGCACTTGTTAGGGACTTCCGTGCGTCTCTGTGCCTTTCTAGCTGCGACCCTGTGTGGCACCTTCGGTTCCCTCATTTCATCCTACCATGGCTACCTATCATGGTAGCCACAATAGATCTGTGTAGGTCGGAGTGAGCGAGGTGTCCCCTCTGTGTCTGTACCCTTTAAAAAATGTTCTCCTAGTACATAAGTTAAAACTCTTCAATGCTAGGCATTGTGTATACATTTTAAATAAACAATTTTATACATGTAGTAGGTAATGTGCATCGTCACATCAAAGTAGTGTTTCACAAAATGCTTTATATAGCTACCTCTTTAAAATATTACATGTACAATTCATCTATGTTCAGCACATATAAAAATAAGTCCAAGTTAGTTAAATGAATCTTCTGGATTGTTAGTGTTTCAAAACTACATTAACTTAAGCAGTTCATCTTAAATTCAAAAAGCTAGAAATCTCTCCTTTGAAATTGCAGGTATTTCATATTTCAATATAGTTTGAAAACTATCGATATATTTTTAATTCTTAAATGAAAAGTTTCATTTTCTCTTCGTGAGTTTTGTCATGTCCCATGTGGACAAACAAAAGATCGCAAACAAGTGCTTTGCAGTAACGAACGTAGCATTTAAAGAGCTTATATTACTTAACGAAAGGAGGGGAAACTACGGGAAGGAAAGAAGGGACGGAAGCAACGCGGGTGAGATTCTAAGTTTTAACACTACTGTATATTAACTATAACCTTACAGAGAGTCAAGGAGTCCTTATGTTCACTATATTTTGTTCCAACACAGATAACTGAAAAACTTTAGCTTTTGGACAGAAAAGAAGACAAAAATATATTTTTAGTATGAATGTATACCAACTGCATTAATAACCATAATAATAAGCAATTTTTGTTTCGTAGCTATGATTATAAACAGCGCGCCGAAAGCCATTAATACAAATATATTTAACTTTATCTGTGGAACTGAAAATCACAACTGCATAAACTCTCTGGTTATTACGCGATGTTTTTGATTGAAAATAAAGAAAAATAAAAGCGAATTGAGTTTGTATAATTCAACCACCGGCTACTTTGCGTAATCTCCAAACGGTGGTGACGTATGAAGTCAGTGCGGTAAAATAATCATGTTTAGTAGTTGTCAGTTCTTGCATATGCTCTTGTTTCCATACATAATATATCCTAAAGGTCATAAAGCACGGCTAGGTTTCGGTGTTATGACCTCTTACCTGGGGAGTGAAGCCGCATTTAACCATTTCCGTCTTCCACGCCTTCAGTTATTTAACGTAGCTTTAATGAAAAAATGAAAGTTTCTAGGCTCCCAAAATAGCTTCTAAAGTTCTCGTAAAATGATGTACAGGGAGTTTAAAAAGTACATTCAGTATTTTGAGAGAAGCGTTAGTGTTCAAACAGACGAGGAAAGGAGAATCAGTAAGCACGAATCTTAAAATTGAATAAATTATTTGAAAAAGGAGTGCAGTACTTTCTAAGTTCTACCAGAGTAATTTGTTACTTTCTCTACTACCTATAGTAAGTATGGGAGGTATTGTATTCGACCCAAAATTTACATGTCGAGATTGCACCGGAAATGCATGTTTTGAGGCATAAAGAGGCATTTTTAGAAAAAAAAAATAGGATTTGTGGTGTCAGAGGTATGAATTATCTTAGATTGTGATATATTTGTCATGTTTTATGTGATGCTATTTTTCAAGAAAGCTAAACATAAGTTTATTAGGTTCATAAACTTGATATTTACCAGTTATGCATCGAGTATCAAATTTATCAATTTCTAAATCGCTTTATCATCGGCGAGTTTGATACAGCGCACAATTATTTTGTCATATTTTCCACGAGTTATTCGTGTGTTAGCACGCTCTGCATAATCTAATGCAACACGGGACATTCTGCAGCATCGCCTAATCCCTTTCTTTAAGTTATACAATTTCATAAAAAGTCTCAATGTTAACATAGCCTTTGTGTCAAGTTTACTAATGCTTCACTTACATAAAATAGCATTGTTCATTTTCGTAATAGATGACAGGAAGAGGGTCATAGATTGTTTAAAATCTATAAATACTACTAGATTAAATTATTTCCTCGTGGTAATTATTCTTTTAATTATCTAATTATAATATCAAAAATATAATCCAGGCACCAACTCCTTTCACGATAGCATAATGTATATTAGTATGTCTTTCTAAAGCCAACTAATAAGCTTATTTGTGTTTCTAAAATTCTACGGCTTCCCTTTTGTATACACAAGTGGGAAGCAGTGCTGTATTCGACTAAAAGATTCTGTAAAGAGATTTAACGGACACTTTTGAGAACCTGTCAGTGTAAAGGCATCATTAAAACATGTAAAAATGGCCTAAATATCAAATTCTATCTCTAACATCGTCACTTTTGAAGGAACCATGGGGATTTTTAGTAAGTTTACCCTACAAAATAAGTTTGATTAATACGTTAGCTATTTCAGATACAGTTAGAAGACCTGTGCCAAGGTTTTTGGAGGCAGAGATGAATAGTAGGAGCTGTAATGGGGCTTCACAACCAGGAGTGATAAATAAAGGAACTTGACCTTATGCAGCGAGGCAGGGGGATGTACTATCTTTCAAGAAAGTAAATGTACACCTTTTATGGGTCAGTTTCATTCAGACGTTCCGTGAGTAGAGCGTATGGAAACTAAATCGGCTATGGTCGTAGGTATTTACTGTCGTGGTCGCCATTGTAACCTGTCACTCACTTCCAAGATTTATAGGGTTATATTCACCCAGCCTGACAAAATATGCACTAAATATCGCAAAGCAAGCAGCAATTGCCTTGCATCTGAGCTATTAAGTACATGACACTGGAGAACATTTAAGAAAACGGAAATCATGTGGAATCATTATTTTAATAGCACCAACGTCTATGTTGTATATAAACCTGCTGTCGTAGCTTACTGGTAAAACGCACAATGCGTCTAGTGAGCCGAAGATTCCCGGTTCAAACCCTAACGAGTGGTCTTGCTTTTCATTCCAAACTTTTCACTTCGTAAGATGCAGTAACGAACCAATATATGGTTATATTACATTTGAACTATTAACTACATGGCATTGGAGAATATGTAGGAAAACGGTAGTTCACTATCTATAATCAACGAGTGGTATGTTTATCAAATGTTGACTAATAGTTGACCCAAAATGACTAAGTGCCTAATTCACTGTGTAATTGTGAATGGAAAATGTATTTCAAGTAACGACTTAAGTATTGCTGAGTATCCGTTTTCCTTGGTTTATATTAATGAGCTACTGCGTTTTGCTCCCTAATGTGTTCATTCACTTATTTCGGTTCAGATTTTATGGCACGGTTCCGTCTTGTTTTGGATTTCAGTAGTACTAATCGGCATTTTGCTTTGACTCCAGAGATTGAAATATTTTCTCAATGGGAGTTTAAGGTCCGGTCTGCCCCATTAAAACATGTTGATAAGCAATTATGTGAATAGGAACACAGTGCATAAAATATTGCTCGTTTATCTGCACAGCAAGCTTTGTTTGCTGATGATATCATTAAATACTTCCTGGATTTGTTTTCAGATAAATTAAGTGACACAATTAATCAAATATGACACACTACTGACCGATAGCACTGCTGCAGTGTTTCTGGTACGGATTGGCGCCTCGAAAATGGCCGTAATAAAGCATAACATAAATATGTTAGAAAAGGGAATGGTTCGTCATTCAGCCTCTAATTAAGATTCTCCCTTATTTTTGATTCCTAAGAGGGACGACGCTTTTCATCTGATTATTGACTACTGGGGGCTAAATAAACACTAAGCTGGAAGTGACCTCATACAGCCATTCACCATCCTTCAAACACCCGTGTACTCACTGCGCTTAACCTGAATAATTCTGTTCTTTGGCTGAGGAGAGTGAAGACATAACTGCCTTCGCCACACTATTTTGATTGCGTAAATTTAGAGGCGTTCGTTTGGTTTCTCTACCCGTACGCAAGTTTTGTCGCGGTTGCGCGATATAAATTTTGCTTATGTCATATTTAACTTTCTGTACCATTATCTGTATGTTCCTGTCATTTTATTAGCGCGATATTGAATCTCACATTCGACGCCTCTGCGACAAATTTAACCCTCTTCGGGCCGCGGGCTAAGGTCAGCCAACCGAGCTTGAGTTTACAACTTTGCTAATTCAATTTTTGGACCAGTTGGTCAAGCTCGCTAGTATTATAGTAGAACCAGAGAAAACTGGAGCTGTTAGAGAAGTCCCTGCTCTGAAAAAAATTGTTTCTTGGCTCGTTTTGTAGGCATGACTATTTTCTTTTTTTTCAAGTTTATTCTTAATTTTTCTGTTAGAATGGAAATTTGAGCGATAACCGGGAATTGATCTGGGCATTAGTGAATCCAATGTATACAGAACGATTAGTCGTGCATATTTTATATTGGCGTATTTCGCTTTACTATTGTGTATATTCGAAATTGGGGGATTTTGTGGATGGCGTGCATTTACTGAAGGCCCTATAAGCACCCAGCCTGTGTTACGAGTCCAGAGAGTAACGTTTGTGATGTATTTCCTAAAATGTTTACCAGTATGTTCAATTTGGTTTTAGCTCTGATTATGGAACGTCTTGGAAGGTGGTACGCCTGTTACGCCGTACCGTATGCGTAACGGGGATTGATCATCGTGTTCAATTGGATGGCAAGCTTAAGAATGTTGTGCAGCACATACTGGTTCCTATGCTGTTTAGATACTACCATAAGTCATCTTTTGGCGGTTAGCTGGCAATCCATTAGCAATTCATCTGGCTTGGCATGATAAAAAGACTTTTAGTAAGGTGAAGTTGTGGCAGTTTTATGATTTGGATCTTGCTATAGAAATGGCTTCTTGGCCTTGAATAACGTTTTTGTTCATTTTGTAGGTCCCTTTCCAAGATCTGACTGAGCTATCACTTACGTTCTTGTTGTAGTGGGTGTGTTTTCGAAATTGGGTTGTATCCAAAACTACAGCCCGACTGGTGTTTTAAACATTTTGCGTCTCTTGGCGCGTAGCGATATCTGATTTCTGATATTGCAACCGAGGTTGGTCACGCAGGTTTGGGGCTTTCTGTTTTGATTGGGGTGTGTCACATATCACAACACTTTACTAGGTAACTCTCCCCATGTCGAGAGGGTGAACCGTAATTTCAAATTGGCTCACAGAGCCCATTATCACTACCAGCGCAATACATAGGATGTTAATTTACTGTGCATTAAATACTGCCCACTATAAGTTCTATCAGTCTCCACCATTTAAGTGAGTGTTTGAATATGAGCCTAGCTCCCCTTTGGTTAATTTTAGGACTTTATATGATTTATTGCTAGAAATAATTTCAGTTACTTACATAACAAATGCATAGATATTATGCATTTTCTGGAGCTAACCTGTTAGGCCCTTTTCATTCTGAAAATGTGATTATCTGCGTATCACTGCTGAACTGTAAGAGATGGACAGAACGTTAAGAATTGAAAATAAGTATTTCCAAAACAGCATATAGCAATGGAATTTTTAAAATATTTGGCTATTGCTTCAGACGTATTGTAGCTACAACGATAACGGTCAATTCAGCTGACATGAAGTAGATATGAGAGTAAGCTTCTATAACAATATTTTGTAGAAGAGTGAGTAGAGTAAGTCACATGACTACTACAAATTCGCTTTTTACAAAAACTGTTACTCATTTAGAATATAACAGTTTTTTTTTCACATAGAGGCTTTTAATACCCTTTGATGAGCTAGGTCATATCAAACATTCGGTGTACTGATGCTGGGATGAACTGGGACTTACAGAGATTACTGTTACACGACCTTCTTCTTTTCAGGTTAAGAGCAAAACTCAGAGAGAGAGAGAGAGAGAGAGAGAGAGAGAGAGAGAGAGAGAGAGAGAGAGAGAGAATTAATGCCTTACCCATGTAATTCATCACATCGGTAATTGACTTGGAGAATTTCAGAATATGAAGCATATTTGGAAGACGGCCCAGTAAGAATTTCAAAGACTTGCCAGAATCGTTGTCCATTTCGTTCACGTTACATACCTCTTTAGAGTGTCATGCACATACAAGCTTCTAACTTTGCACAAGTAGACATGTTCTACTTTGCATCTGTTACGGACTGTCCCCAAGCGCTACATTTGCACTTTGCACTGTCAGTTGCACCAGTGCCCTACTCCCAATTCTAGGCTTCCCTTGGTCGACCAGTAAGTGTACATCCCACTTTCTGTGTAAGAAAATGAAACGCTCTTTCATAAAGTGCACAGCACCGTCGTCTGCACTACCACATTTTTCTAAACAAGATTTACTCCATGAAATAGCTTGCAAGCATTCGTACTTACGTATTTTCCCATTCACTTGTTTTATAACATATATTAAAGTATGATAACTTACAATTGAGCATGCCAAAGAAAACTCTAAGCAACCACTCGGGTTTAAATGACCGAACAGGGCGAAACAGGGTTCAAAAAATAAGTGGTTGTTACTTCTTATTAATTAAATTGCTATACTTCATCTTACTCATTTATAAAACACATTTATCAAATATCATCATCATCCTTCTTCTTCTTCTTCTTCTTCTTCTTCTTCTTCTTCTTCTTCTTCTTCTTCTTCTTCTTCTTCTTCTTCTTCTTCTCCTTCTTCTTCTTCTTCTTCTTCTTCTTCTTCTTCTTCTTCTTCTTCTTCTTCTTCTTCTTCTTCTTCTTCTACAAGGATTAGGCCTATTGACCTGCCAACATTTCTGCGTCCTCTTTTGTACTCTTAGCATTTTTAGGCAGTCGGTCGTCATTACTTCTTATTATGTGTTGATGCCAGTTTTTCTTTAGTTGCTGTATTATTCAGGCAAATTGAAAATATCTAGTTGTATATTTTCACTTCTTTGGTAACCTAAGAAAGTGACACCAGCCACACTTCTTAGAACTTTCATTTCATTGTTTTCTATTTTCTTCTTAGTTGCTCGATTTATAGACTAGTTTTCTTCACCATAGGTTAAATGTGGTAGGGTTTTTGTTTTATAAAATTTTAGTTGTGTTGAACGTTGGGCTTTATTTCTTAAAGTTCTTATTGTTCCGCACATTTGCCGAAATTTACTAATTTTATTTGTAGCATCTTGTTCTTTTAGATATGGTATATTGCAGCCTAAATAGTTAAACGAGAACACCTTTTCTATAGTTCCTTGTCCCAAGACTATTTTATATCGTCTACGATCAGCTCCTTTAAAAGCCATTGTTTTAGTTTTATTCTTTGAAATTGTGAGATTATATATCTTTAAGACCATTTGCAGTTGGTGAGTTGCTCTCTGCAAGTCATCCTCGGATTCCGCCAGTAATACCGGTTCATTCGCAAAAAGTATAGATTTTAGTGTTAAATTACCTAATTTTATTTCAGTTGTTATTTTGTTTATTAGATGTCCATAGGTATATTCTACACACAGCAGTAGTAGAACCTACACAATATTTTGTGATTTTCTGGTAGTCAATAAACAAATGGCGGCGTCGTGGCTATGCGCTTAGACCGTTTATCTACCACCTAGGCGCTCCGGGTTCGATCCCAGGGAACCCCATGTGGTATTCGTGGTGGACGAAGCGGCATCTGGGCTGGTTTTCTCCCGGTTCTACGTTTTCCTCCACCACTCATTTCACAAACTGCTCCATCATCATCTTTCCAATCATCCATTTCACCTGTAACTTATCCTCTTCCTCACTCTCATATCTGGTGCTTGGCTGATCATCCACTTCCAGGTCTTCACTCTGTCTGGTCCATAGCTGCTTCCCGACAGGTGTCTGACCCGAGGCACTAGATTGTAAGCCCAACTTAAGGTAAGGATAATCAGGCAAAGAAGAAGAAGAAGAAGAAGAAGAAAAAAAAGATGATGATGATGATGATGATGATGATGATGATGATGATGATGAAGAGGAAGAAACAAATAACGATTTCGGAAACTACATACTATGTGCTACATTTTACTGTTAGAAATTTTACGAGTGTTGAGATGATGACAAGGTTAGTAGCTATTCAACACAAACGGAAATATTTGTTCAGAACTTTATTGCTCCATTGTTATTAAAACTGCATATTTTTTCAACACTGGGGCCAAGGCTAGACCTTTGGTGGCTACTAAACCTGCACGAGGACGACATGAGTAGAGAGTATGAATGGCAGAAAGATCCAAATGTAGCGCAGTTGGGTCCCTAATGTTTCCAGTTTGAACATCCCCCTGTATCGCTGCCAGAGAAAACATAGATTCCTCGTCAAAACACATCAATTTCACACACTGCCCACTATCTTGCCTTGCAAAATTGTAAGATGGCGGCGAAAATAAAGTGAGAAAATGTATAACAATTCGTGGTAATTTATACCCCACATCAAAATTCGCAAGCCCAAGTGGTAAAGAAGCAAAAAATAGACAAAATAAGGGCAACCCTCCAAACTGGATTAAAATTCCTCAAGCCTCAGCATCCAAGCCATTCTGTGGGTTAGTTGTTATTGTTACTGAATGTACTAATTTCGTGAGCTGCCCGTAACTCAGTCTGTAACAATTTGTAATAATATATATCTGACTATTCCACTCATACGTGTGACTTGGTTGAAGTCAACCAATCATGTGCATAACAATTTGAAATTTCAACCAATGACAGCTTTCATTCGCGAAAAAACTTATCACATTTCATTATCACCTCCTGTGAATTTTAGTTATCACCTCCTCTGCTTTTCTTATGTTATGGTCAAGTTAGAGAATCTAGCTGCACTGTTCTACAGATGCGCAACAGCTAACTTAATTTGACGCTACAGAGCCGCTATCCATTCGTCAAACATGGCTTACTCTCGCTTCAGTGAAATATGTACTGCCGAGATAAATGAAATAATTAGAAGAGGGAAACCTCAGAACACAGAATACAACAGGAAATATGTTTGGAATCAGTTTGACAAATTTTGTATTGTACACAATTATAAATTAACAGCAGATACTCCAACTTGTGACATTGCCAACATATTAAAAAGATTGAAACATTCACTGTGCTAATGCATGCCTGCTACATGTTTCTTTTAAGAGGTTAGTAATTACAATACAGCATTTAAATACGTTTCATAGGCTATATCATCTTTAAATTCGTGAAATAGTCTTAATAAATGCAACTGGTGATAGTCATATTCCCAGATAAATTCTCGAGATTCACTTTGTTTCACTTGATAATTTGGCAATCACTCGTGGCATTACTTATCATAAGTATGAGTGTGAAAGTTACCATGTAAATGCTGTTAACATGTGCAAAATTAATAAGGTATTTTGTGTTTGTTACCTTCGCTATGTGCTGCGAATCTTGATACATAGCATACTAGTAGGCTTGCCCAATGTTGAATGACTAACTTTTAAAGAATCCAGTGACGAATTAGTTGTTTTAATTTAGCTCCAATCTTTTATTAAATCGTTGCACAATTATCTAAATAGTTTTTATATTGAATCCTATAATTTCGTAGAGTCCAGACTATTCCAAATAAGGATGAAAGACCGTCAGATGTTCATGCCAACGGATGTGGAACATCGGCAGAAAGTCCGACCTCCTTAATCTCCCTACGACAGTCTTCAAAGTTCTGGAGATGGTGCAGAGTCTTTAGCTTTTGCAGTGGACCATCAGGTCGTAATGGTCGAGTAATTGTTAAATAATTATAGAATGTTAAATGTTAAATAGTTGTACGCTCCTTTTGGTCTCATGACCATTTAATAACATAAAAGCTACACAGCCTTCATATATGTAATAGAAAATCCCTAAACTTACACAACGAAACGAGATTCTGCACTCCTAGGCCACCAAGTTAATCTCTTTGGAAAATACACATAGTCTGTGGCCATCGAGAAAAATAATCTCAGTTAATATAAAGTACCGGTTTACTGATTTGTAACAATAGTAATTTTTCTCTTTATACAATTATTTGGCATTCCGTGCTAATGAACTTGATTACAACATAAACACAAAGGAAATAAAACAAAACTTATTTACATGAGAGCTATTAGAAAGTTTTAGCATCCAGAAGCTTCAGTATATCTATACAATTATAATAAACGTCATTCAGAGGTTTTGACATTCAGTCTACATAAACTTCTGCAGCGTTTGATAAATGTCAGAGTACAGCAATTATTTATATTCAGTGGAGTAACATGTGATATTTGGCACTCCATGACTTTGCCAGCTTAAAGTCAAGACCTCCGAAGCACGTTCTTTTATACCTCAATATGGTAGTATTCAAGTACAAGGACTTTGTAAATGCACTTAGATAAACTTTTTAAGTTATTCATGAAATAGAATTAGGTCTTTTATAGCCTCATGTCTATCACGGCGAATAGATCTTTTCAATGGTGAAAGAATGATCAAATTCGGTTCAGTGGTTTTTGAGAATACCCTACACACATAAACAAATTTCCTCGCCTTATATTATTCCTATAAATTATAGTTTGGGATAAAAGAAGTTCTCCACTTAATGCATTTTGTTGGTATATTTTGCATAACAATACACTATTCCATTCTACCTTCTCTGATAATTTTGCTTCCTAAAAATTGTGAGGCGCTAAGCATTGAAAGAAACGTTCTATATTCCTCCATGATGAATAACGTGTATACAGATATAAATTAATTGTTATAGTAAATATAAGGTTACCTGATTGTAGTAAACACAAAAACAGCATGGCTTGGACTGGAATTAATGTTTAAATTTCTTATTTTCTATCAAATGCACATCTTGGTATTTGAGGCAGCCCCTGTTACTGTGGTGTGATGACACATTACCTTTGACAAGGGAACGGAAGGAACACCTCGTATCTTGAGCCAATGTGGATCTTTTGTACCTCAACTTCCCAGTACCTTAACTATCAAAACAAACTTCCGATAGAGCCATTTGGTTAAAGGCCTCTCTAACTTATACTTTCAATGTTTACTGACATTACACGACAGTATAGGCCCTGGCCTGCTATTCTAGACGTTTCACCCACAACTGCTGTGGACATCTTCAGAGGCACAGTAGAAGTCTCTTTGGAGAAGGTCAGTGCCATCATATTTATGCCGAGAGTGTTATCCTCTGATTGGTCCGGAGGCCAGGGACCTGGCTTCTTCTATAGGTGTCGCCCTTTATCAGGATTTCTTCAGTCCTCATAACTGGTTCGGCGTCCTCATGGGGAGGCGGATCGGCTTCCCATCATCAAACCAAGCGAACTCCAGGGCGTACTCCGACGCCTCGACCGCAAAAAGGCTGCGGGGCCTGACGGGTTAACCCCTGCCATGCTCCGCCACCTTCCTTTCAAGGCCATGCTCTTCCTTACTAAGGTCTTCAATATGTGCCTCGCCCTTAGTCACTTTCCACGCGAGTGGAAGGAGGCCCGGGTGATCTGCAT
The DNA here is from genome assembly GCA_030765045.1 of Tenodera sinensis. Classification (NCBI taxonomy): domain Eukaryota; kingdom Metazoa; phylum Arthropoda; class Insecta; order Mantodea; family Mantidae; genus Tenodera; species Tenodera sinensis. Next base: position 158,366,324 of record CM060962.1, read on the forward strand.
ATTGAAGCCAGGGAAAGACCCGGTTCATCCTGCCAACTACCGATCCATAAGTCTCCTGTCTGTACTCTCGAAAGTACTCGAGAGGCTTATTCTAGTCCGCTTGTCTCCCATCTTAGGGGACATTCAAGCCATCCCTCCCCATCAGTTTGGGTTCCGGCCTGGCCACTCAACATCTCAGCAGTTGCTGCGTGTGGTGGAGGCAGCTGCCCTGGGTTTCCAGGACAAAGCCTATACCGCCGCGGTTTCTCTAGATGTTGAGAAGGCCTTCTCTACGACCTGGCATGCCGGTCTCCTTCACAAACTCATCCAACTGGAGTTACCCACACATCTAATACACCTGCTACACTCATTCCTAAAACATAGATCCTTTGTGGTCGCAGTTGCGGGAACCAAATCCACACGAAGGCCAATCAGAGGCGGAGTCCCTGAAGGTTCTGTATTGTCCCCTACGCTGTTCAGCGTATATGTGGCCGACATTCCATCCGAGCAGCACGTTAACATAGCCCAGTATGCTGACGACGTGCTGCTATACTGTACAAATAAACACCCTCGCAGAACCTTTCTCCCCATACAGCGACACCTCCGCCTCATCCAAGAGTGGTGTAGGCGTTGGCGATTGTCCATCAACCCGGAGAGAAGCCGCGCCATACTTTTCACCAAACGCCGCTTTCACGCCGACTTCCCCACATTCACATACCTTCGCCGAAGGAATGAGTGGGTAGATTCCCTTACCTACCTGGGAGTAAAGCTCGACAAGGGCCTAACTTTTCGGGGACACATCAACGACCTATCAGCGCGGACCAGCGGGGCAATTGCCTCACTGTACCCTATGCTGCGGTCGGGGATGCCAATCCCCTTAAAGCTACGTCTCTTTCGGGCTCTCATTATCCCTATCCTTCTGTATGCCTGCGAAATCTGGGGCATGGCTGCAGACACCCACCTCCTGCGTCTGCAACGTATACAGAATAGAGGTCTTCGTGTAATCTATTCTGTATACCGCAGATTCCCTACGAGACTACTGCACGAAGCCTCGTCCCTCCCGTACGTGGAGGACGAAATTAGGCGCCGGGCAACTAAATTCTACGACCAGTTTCCACAACATCGGAGCGCCCTGGTTAGGTCTCTTGGTGACTATATCCCTAGAGAACGCACGCTTGTGCGACACCGGGTTCCCCGCATGGCTTGCGGGCACCCCCGGTAACACAGGAGCTACCCCATCAACAGCGTAAGCTGAACTCCTTACAGTCCTTCCAAGAGTAGTTTGGAAGTCCAAAATATTTCGCCAAATATCCATATTTGGACCACCCATCAGCAGTGCCCAACGGCAGTTGCGTGCTGAAAATAACATCCGACGAGGAGCATAAAAATGCTACCTCCCAACAACCCTCAATCCTCATTCTTCACCAGCCATCCTATAACTTCCTAATCCCGTCATACAGTGGTTAAGCCCTAAAAGGGCAGGTACACGAATGACACACCTCGGGCTGTTCTCAGCCTGCCATCTGGTAGTCTAGTCATAACTGGTAAATGCCCTAGAAATACCTAAACTTAAACCTGGAGTGCTTCTTTCCCAAAATTTCGCTCCCAAGTATAATTTAATGTACCATCGGTGTCCAACTGTGATGCCGTAAGCTTTAGGAACGGTTAAACACTACAAATGCTACAATTATGAAACTTGTACTTTAGTTTTGCAATTGCTCCTACTGCAAAGAATATATTTCTGATTTTTTTTAATTAGCGTAAGGATTTAATTAACGTGTTGGAACGTTTTGTACTGGTTTTTTATTTTTGGCTGTAATGAAAAACCTTTAGAAAAAGCATCTTAGTGCCGGTATCAAAATATTACATTAGGTATACATTGCACAAAGAGAAAAGATGGTTTAGAAGAGAAGAAGAAACAGGTAGAGCGTGTATCAGGAGGCGAGGTGTGCAGTGAGAGGAGGAAAATACAATGACATGCGAATTGGGAGAGGAAGGAGTACTTCTGTGCTTAAATGAATAAAGTGAGCTGAGCCTTAGGCTTTTCTTATAATGTCCCTTTAACAAGCTACTTTGATACTCTAAAGCTATCCACATTTTCGTCACTAAAGCAATTTTAATTAGAAATTACAATTAAAGTCATTATTTAGACAGAAATGGTTCTATATACCTTAAATTAAACGTATTAGTGTCATTTGTTATATAGGTGTTACAACTACACCACATTTCATACTTTATATTTTCTTGTAAAGTTGATTGTTCTGTTGCTGACCAACTTATGTATATATATAGTTCAAGGTAAACAGCGATATCTGAAGCGGGATCTGGTTTTCTGGTTGTGTTTATGATAATAGTGCCAGCCTTGGAATTTGCATTCACGTTAGGTTTAAGCAAAGAAGTCGCTCAAAAAGCGGAATTTAAATGTTGTTTTCAATTCGTGGAGTATATCTAGTTTGTAAAGCGTAAATGATGTTTTCAACTACTCCAGCTTTCTCCCATTGATAATTTTCAACCTTTTCTACACTTTTCAAAAATCCTGCCAATCTGTTTCGATCTCAAATGATATATCCTAGAGCGTTATATCATGCAATTCTTACAAAATAAATCACCTGTTACATTGTATACACGCACAACAGTGTGGCCCAATAAAACATAGATTGCGTCCGCTTTAAGAACCTCTTTACGTTGTTTGTTTCAGTCATCTTATAAAGATCTGCTTACACATAGAAGTGTCACTCTGAACCCCTTTGCTCTACTACCACAGTATCATAGCACATTTCACAACATTTCTAGGCGGAGGTTTATCTACTTCTACTTCTACACTACTTTTTTATTTACTTCCGTCTTAAAACTATTGACTTGTACGGTTTTACAGCTTAAAATAAGAGAAATTAGCAGCCAGTAAGTATAGCGCGAATAAAATTGGAGATACTATCGTGCTACTGTAATGGTTAACATGCAGCTTGTCGAACCCTTGTGAGAAGATGGAGGTATTCAGCGTCGTGAAAAGCAGCGATGTCACGTTTTCTCGAATTATACATTCACACTCCAGGCGAGGAATTTATTTCTAGAAAGATAAGTGTCAAGAGAAAAGGAGCAGAATGAGTGAGAAACGGTAGATGTTACGGCTCTGTGTTTCACTCCACGTGGAGTAAACAACTGTCTGTCATTTCTGATTTCTTTGATTTCACTGGCTGACCCGTGGGAGGAGGAGATGAAGGGGAGATCCGATAGCAGACCGGTTCCGGAAGACGATGTGCGTCAGCAAGGTCGTAGTCCCTAACGATTTCAACATGTCAGTTTTGACGCCAGCTATCGCGGAAACTTGGGTGGAGGGGGGGGGGGTGGTTCCCTGTTGCAGGCGAGACAATTCCTTGGAAGCAAGGACACTGCAATCCCGCCAAATCCCGGGTGAAGCTTTACCAAAGAGCAAATTCCACAGTCTAACCGTAACATACCAGCCGCCGTCACCTGATCCTACAACCCTGTAGAAGATGGGATGAAACAGTTGAAAAGAAAATGCTTAGTACAGAAATTCTGATGTAAAAGGGAACCGCTTACCAACCCCAAGAAACTACGAAAAAAAAAGGAACATAGAGTGTCCGGACCGACTGGAATCGAACCCAGAACCTCGCGAATGCAAGCAAACATTTTTCAACTGGAAGAGCATTCACAATAGGGTGGTAAATGCAATATTGTGTGTGTGTGTGTGTGTGTGTGTGTGTGTGTGTGTGTGTGTGAGTGTGAGTGTGTGTGTGTGTGTGTGTGTGTGTGTGTGTGTGTGTGTGTGTGTATGTTTTGTGACACTGACGGCAAATACGATGTCCTGTTGCTTTTCTATAGCTTTATTTTCTTCTAAATTTTACTACAAATGCACAATATCCTTCTCGTTGTCAACACAGTTTTTAGTCTTGCCTGCTATTACAATTCACAATTGTTTTTCTCATATTTTTCTCAGTCTTTCAATGTCTTTCTCCACTTTCGCTGTCTCTTATTTCTTGACTATTACGATACAATCACTCGACGATATATACATACTCGCTGACAGGCTGGCCGACTCAATTTCGTAACTTACACAACTGAACAATAACTCAACTCTAACTAAAACTACTACTACTACTACTACTACTACTACTACTACTACTACTACTACTACTACTACTACTACTACTACTACTACTACTACTACTACTACTACTACTGCTGCTGCTGCTGCTGCTGCTGCTGCTACTACTACTAGTACTACTGCTGCTGCTACTACTACTAGTACTACTGCTGCTGCGACTACTACTACTAGTACTACTGCTGCTGCGACTACTACTACTACTGCTGCTGCTGCTACTACTACTACTACTACTACTACTACTGCTGCTGCTGCTGCTGCTGCTGCTACTACTACTACTACTACTGCTGCGACTACTGCTTCTACTATTGCTGCTACTACTACTACTACTACTACTACTACTACTACTACTACTACTACTATTACTACTACTACTACTACTACTACTACTACTACTACTACTACTACTACTACTACTACTACTACTACTACTACTACTACTACTACTACTACTACTACTACTACTACTACTAACTCAAACTGACTGAACTGCTCAGTCTGTCATATTTATAGTGGAATCGGTTTCAGGTGATCTCTTTCGAGCTTCCATGCGCACGTGTGCAATGACTCAGCAGAATTAACGAGAAGCTTCTAGGCCTGGCTGGTGTTGTCGCTGTTCGATCAAATACACACAATCGCTAGTTGCCCTATAGTCTTGGACATTCTTTATGTTTTTCTGCCATTATTACCTTCACGTACACACACAACCGTAAATATATATCTATTGTGACGTTGGGTCGTTCAACAACATGCGGACGAGAGGGGCAGGGTGTCCTTGGATACGGGGAGCTTTATTTAAAGCCGGCCCCTATCGTCCGTATATTGTTGAACGACCCAATGTCACAACAGAGATATATTTACCTACCACCATATACACTTATAATATACACACATTTAAAGCATAAGTACCCTACCCATAATTATAAAGTATATATCAAATTAAAACAAAAATTCAATTAATAACATTGCACCAATAGCAGCTCATTACGAATTGTTTCACGTGTGGAACCGGAAATTCGGAGGGACAACGGACCCCAATAGGGTGCTCCGCATTAGGTAACGCAACTAAAAAAATGAATTACAACAGGAAACAAGGAGGTTTTGGTTAATATGCACTCCATATCTTTAGCGTGCATCCAGCAGTGGTGTGTTTTTCTACTGAATCTCGTAAGCCGACGCACTGGCTAGCGGTTCTAATTGTGCACGCGATGATACTGGTACGGCATTAGCGAGCAACAAGCCCAGGATTAGAGGACATCATATCTATACAAGCCGGCATTTGCCATCGCCGCAACACACAAAGGCTTGCGTGGTTCTAATCTGGCTCTCGCATGCAGTAGAAACACTTAATCGCTCCGGTATTAGTATACTTTACCCTGGGGATGGCGGTTCGATTCCCAAGCACTCCTTTTCCCTAGCCTCTATGTGTTGATGGATGGATTTGTCGTGTGGTCCGGAGATACAAATCCGATTTGAGGCAAGGTTTCTCTCTCTTGGGATGTCCAACAGGGCTTTGTCGTCGCAAATGTTGAAAGCTGAGCTGAGATAAACGTGTACCAAGCGAGAGATCCATGGCACTGAAGGATTAACCATTTTCTTCTTCTGCGTTCCAGGCCAGTGTGATCAATAACCTGGCTTCTCTGTGCATTGCTGACCTGCCCGTCACATCCACAACAGGGTTTTAGAACACCTCTCCCCCCCCCCCCCCAGATATTTAAGAAAGACAACCATTAATACCAAAAGGCCCAGTTTTTTTCAAACTATAACGCATTTTTACCTTCTCTACTACGTATAGTAAGGAACGCCTTGTATTCGACCCTAAATTTCGATGTCGAGATTTCACCGGAAATAAATGTTTTGAGGCCCCCGAAAAAAAAAAAAAAAAAACAGCTTTAGAAAAAAATCCGTGTGTGTGTCTGTGTCATTGTTAAGAGCATAACTCAAAAACGAAAAGTCGGTTAAAAGCCAAAGTCAGTATTTAATTTAATATCTTTCAAGGATGTAACTCGAAGATTTTGAAGAAAATTCCGCACCCTAAACTACTCTTTAAATGGAAAATGTTTCTAAACTTTTGATTTTCTCGAAAGTGGCTTATACGATTTTGATTAAAATGTGATATATTTAAGATATTTTTAATCAAAAATGATAGTTCTGTTTAGTCCTGATGACTTTTGTATAGCTGGTAAACCATAAGAGATAGTCTTCCTATACAAAAAATCTCGTTAAAACTCTTCCTATACAAAAAATGTACAACACGTTAAAACAAAGTTTATGTCCAATGCTTTTTTTTTTTTTTTTTTTTTTTTTTTTTTCACTTTCTCTACTGGCAAGCAGAGGAGGTACTGAATTTCACCCAAAAATTCGATGTCGAGATTTCACCGGAAATATGTTTGAAACCCCTTAAATTTAAAAAAAAAAAAAAAAAAAAAAAAAAAAAAAGAGCAAGCTTATGGTTATCTGTGGACAGCATAACTCAAAAACGAAACGTCGGTTAAAAACCAAAGTTGGTATTTAAGCTTAATGTATTTCAAGGATGCGACACGAAGAGTTTGAAGAAAATAGCCCCATAGCCCCACCGTAAATTACTCTTCACAATGAAATTTTTAGAAAATTTTTACTTTCTTGAAAATGACTCTAACGATTTTGATTAAAATGCCATATGTTTAAGATATTTGTATGACAAATGAAATGTATATTTTGAATTTTCTGGCTATAGCCCCTGTAATCCTGTTTACTCTGGATGGATTTTGAATCACTCGTAAACCGTAAGAGATAGACAAAATATTACTGTACAAAAAATAAAGAACTCGCTAAAACACACAATTTATGCCGAAATACCATTTCGGAGATATTCCAACATTCCCCTTGCACCTACAAGGAAATAAGCAATAAGGTAATTTGTACAACTGGAAAGTCACTTCTAGAAAATAATTTAGAATATAGCAGCAGACGAAGGCGGATGAGTGATAAAGTCGTCCATATTAATAGGAGGTTTAGGTCTATTTAACCATTCGATTTACGTTTGTAATAATTGTGCATGTATGTTATACCCGTTAATTTTGTTTTACGCGAAATATTGCGGATCCTAGGGGGTACCTACGCTGGGGGAAACTCCATGTATAAAACGCCTTTTATAAAATTCGATAATGGTTCCCATGAGGGTGGCGGTTCTGTTGTGGTCCGTAACCTGTGGTTGGACCAGTGCAAATTTAAACACTAATTACTCTTCATGACACCACCAACAAAATACCAAAGTTTGGATTTGATGGATCTGTTCTGACTTATGGCCAGACAATATTTTCTTTGGCCGATCACTCTTATCTTCGTCATTGTATCCGATAAATCTCCACAAGTTTTGCATGTCGAGTTTTCTCTGTACTGGATAAATGGTTCTTCCGGCGTCGTCTATTGCTTTCAAAGAGTATTTCGTTATTTCGTTAGCTTGTAGTTCCTCTCTCTTAACAGGAGTTCTTATCTAGATGTTCATGTCGTCCTACTGCACGCAAGAAGTACATTTCAGCTACTTCATTTCTTTTGTTCTGTTGTAGCTTCTTTTAGTGGCTATACTTCACCAGCATACAACAAAATTGGAATGAACTTAATTTTTTGAACAATTATTTTGCAGCTTAATGTTATTTATTCAATAAAGTTATGTTTAAATTTCCACAAGTATGTTTATACAGATTTATCTTTACTACGCTGTATTTTAAACAAGACATATCACATCGCGTTCTATACAGCCAGAAAATATGTGTTGCACTCACAAGGTTATTTCTACTCACGCTTGTATAATCTTCTTCCAAACGCTTGTTCTTGTGTATACTTCATGTTAATTGAGATAACACTCGTAGAAAAGCTTTAATGACATATTTCCTCGCAGGTATGAGGGGATACAGGAATTCTATATCGGATTTTTGGCTCAAAAATAATACTTCCTCTCCCTACTAATAGGAATGCAATAGTGAAGGTAAACTGACTTAAATCAACACCAAATACGAAAGTTCAAATGCAAGAGGTCTCTGGGTCCCTACATGGTGTGTGAATTTGTCACTGGCGTGTAACATAACACTGAATCCTGTTAGTATGATCATTCAGGGTTTTTTCATTACCTAAACGTGACGCACTAAGGCATTTGTCTAAGCTATTGTACAATTTGTAACGAACCGTGTATTTTGGAAAATTTACACCTTAATTTTAACTACAAAGAACTCACTTCAAATAAATGAATTGGGGAGCAAAAATTAAAAACCGCATAATTATTTTCGTGGATAGAAAGCATTTCCGTTTGTTTTAATTACTTCTATTTAATTAATTTATGCATCACTGTATGAAGGTAATAAACTCCTGCAATTTATGCGAAAGAAATTTATAATACTTTAAAGGCTTTTGTACTTAAAATTTCTTGGTTATATTATAGATTAAATGGGTTTTAAGATGAGGTTTCAATGTGATACATACTTTGCGACTAATCTGATAATTTCTGCTATAGCTATTGCTGCTTTACCCTGTTAGATAAAAGTGAACCAACAGAGTAGTAAAATGATGCGTTATTATACCAGGTGGCCCACTTCATCAGGCATTGCGGTAAGTAAATAACCCATTGTGCGTTAAAAGAGTTGCGGAACGCACCGGGGTAAATCCAGTCAGAGAGACGGCAGTGTCGCGAGGGAACTTTGTTCTGCTTGTTAGAGAAGAGAGCGGGAGAGGAATTCCCCAGGTTTCAACTATCGTGTGTAGCGCGTGATAACACACAAGAACAGTCCTACAGTATTCTACACTTCACTTACAGGACTTTATTTTCCAGGGAATAAACTCATTCCTGTTTATGCGGCTACTGTCTAACATAACGGATTATGCACTGTAAATTATCATAATAGAAAATATATAGAAATATAGTCTATGCTACTTTTCCCTACGTAAGTCCAAGTATGAAAAGTAAAATAGTGCATCTAAAAATGAGTAGGTTTTATTGACATTTTAACTTGACACAAATGTATATTTTCGGTACTGGAGAAACAATTCCTTATAGTTCCAGTATGGGCTAAAAACATTGAGAAATACACCAGATCGTGGGCTGTACCGCGGTATTCACTTAGTCCATCTATTGTGGCTGTCGTGGAAAATTTGAGGTCTGTCACTTTGGCTCTATGGAGCAATCATATAAGCCCCTTTTGAAGAGCTTATTGTGTTACAGGGATTTAATCTACCCGTGCTCTCCATCTACCAGTATCAGAAGCTACTAAATTCCACCCAAAAGTTCGATATACAGATTTCACTAAAACGAGTGCTTTGTGGCCTGCTAAATTCAAAATGAAATTTAGGAAAAGGTCCGCACGCACCCATGAGGGAACAGTAAGCTCAAAAACTAAAATGCGATAAATATCAGTATATTCCCAAGATATGACAGGATGATTATCAAGAAAACCCTCCACCCTAAACTACACTTTACATGGAATATGTTTTGAAATTTTTAATTTTGTAAAAAGTGTGTTACTGTGATTAGAATGCCATATATTTGGTACTTAAATTACCCATAAGACGTATTTCCTGGGAGTGGCCTATGAAGTCCTGTTCATTGAGTACCAATGCTTTATATAAATTTGTTTATCTGGTAAACTATAGGAGATAGACATTAACATAGAACACAAATTATTTCAATTTCATCTAAGGCATCGCGTATTTTCCGTTGCTATCGATCTCACTTTCCAATATTATCATTTATTTGAACTTTTGTCGTTGTTCAATGGTTTTTCGCGATGCCACGGAAAACTTCTAAGCCAGCATACACCCACCTGGTTTTCAAACATCTGACTATGGATTGCGCTTTCTCCATCCACTTTTGCAGATTCAACAACATTTGTAATGAAACTGTTTCTGAGGTTTCTCTCAATTAAGATGAAGGAAATAGAAAAACTCTAATGTGTTGCACTCACATGACTTTCCCTACTCTTGTACAAATCATTCTTACAAACTCTTATTCCTATATCTTCTTCGTGTTAGTTGAGATAAGATTTCTACAAATTACTTTATTGCTTATTTCCCTGTAGGTGCAAGGGGAATATTAGAATACAGTAGGCTTTGAGCGATAGTCAAATCTTTTAAAGCTGTGAGATTCCGTTATCTTTGCCCACATAACATATAAAAAAATGAACAACCATGTTCCATTTCACTGAAGATTTAAGTTATCCGAAACTGACACAAATATCAAGCAATATCTCCGAAATGGTTCAATGTATCAAAAATGTATTTGGACATAAATTGTGTGTTTTAGTGAGTTCTACATTTTTTATGCAGTAATATTTCGTCTATCTCTTACGGTTTATGAGTTATTTAAAAGTTATCCAGAGTAAACAGGACTGCATAGGCTATAGCCAGAAAATTCAAAATATGCGTTTCATTTGCCATACAAGTATCTTAAACATATGACATTTTAATCAAAATCGTTAGAGCCATTTTCAAGAAAATCAAAATTTTCGAAAAATTTTCCATGTAAAGGGTATTTTAGGGTGGGGCTATTTTCTTCAAAATCTTCGTGTCGCATCCTTGAAAGACATTAAATTTAAATACCAACTTTGGTTTTTAACCGGCTATTCGTTTTTGAGTTATGCTGTGCCCACACACACACACACACACACGCGCGCGCGGGCCTTTTTCTAAAAATGCTTTTTTTCAGGGGACCTCAAAACATATATTTGTGGTGAAACTCGATATCGAATTTTTGGGTGGAATACAATACTTCCACTACTTTACTATACGTAGTAGAGAAAGTAAAAGTAAGCTCTCCCAAGAATAGTTAGTAGAAGCTATATCAAAATAGACGATTCTAAGTAGTCATATACGAGCGAAATGTTTCAGCCTTTGTTCTATCAAGCGTAACAAGCTATAAATTTTCTATATGCTAACATAAATGGTAATTTAAACACGCTGTCTAATATTGTTTATTTGATTTTGCATTCAATAGATTTGGCGTGGTTAAAAATAACTTTTGTAGCAATTTAACCACAACCAACTTGTTTAGCATCTAAGATGAATTATTTTTAATTTACGTATCTGGAGCATTCTTTCATAATATATTCTGTAAAGCACTAAGATTTTATTAAATAATAAGTAGATTAATTAGCTGATAAATATTACCCTAGGATAGTGTCTGCGCTTTGAGAAAGTGGTCAGTTTAGTGCACTATGCTATGATGAATAAATGAAGTTATGCTAACATAGGTAACGTGTAATAATCACATCTCTGTCACGTAAACGCCTCAACTTGCTCTACCCGCGTAAATCTCTATATTTGCTCTAGCCTGGCTTTGACATTGCATACGCACCGAAATATGTACAATAAAAATGGCTAGGATCACTATCAGTAGCGTTCTTTCAGCAAAGGTGTGCATTAGAATGATGTTACACCGAAATCTGGAGGAGCACCATGTGCCAATGTTAAAAATGTGGGAAATGTGGAAGTTGGTTTTATAAATAAACAAACAATTGCCGTCACTATGGCTTCTATTGCTTGTAACCACAAGTAATTATCAGAGTCGGATAAAGCCATGTGTTTCCGCACAAGGAAGAATTAACCGCATTCGATATTGGAGTTTGAATCTCGTCAAAGAGAAACCGCAGCGAGATATGGAGAAGGGAGGGCGGTAAAGGTGGCGACGTCGATTGCCGACCACATCAAGGAGCAACTTCGTCCCTTTTGGCATCGCAGCGTCAGAATTCATTTTATGGAGTCGGTTAACGCTCAGCTCGACCGCAAATGTTTGGTTGCTCTGCACATGCACGTCACGCTCCAAGGTCGCATTTTAATATATTTTTAGTACCTATAATTGTTGGTAGTTCACCATGTCGCAGCATATTTTCAGAGTTCAGTTCATTTATCTTATTTTTGGTTCCTCGTCTTTGAGTAAGTGCTATAAATGACTTTACCCTCAGCAAAAACTCTGGTGAAATTTCACCAAAGGAATTTTACTTCCACCACGCAAGACTGCATAAAGCTTGATCATTTTATAATGTTTCTCAATCACCACAGATAAGTAGTTTGGAATGATATAGGCGTTAGTACCGTTGTTGTACAATAATACAATAAGTAGTTCGTTATATTTCGGATACTGATTTAGCAGATTACTAGAGCAGCCAGGGTCAAAATGGACTTAAAAGGATCACTCTACTGAAACGCGTTCTTGCCTCATTCCACCAGCCATTCCTCCCGTTTACTGCTCTTCACCTTTTACCTATGCTTTCGGCGCACCTCATTCAGTGGCGAGTATGTCTTCCTCAGGACGTCTGTTTCATAAAGAGTGACACAGTAAGTTAGAAAAAACAGGCAAGTTTGCCGTTTAATATGCGGATATTAATTTGCAAATATAAAACGTTACAATATCAAACGCCACTTTGATCAGTAGCATAAAGCAAACTTTGGTGATCTTACAGGTATTTATTTACAATTTCAAAATGTACCTTCTGTATGCTCGTAGTTTTAGGGGTTTAGTTTCTTATCAGTTTATTTAATATAAGCCATTGTATTCCACGTTTCAAAGCTTCAACACAATACTGAGTTTAAAACGAAACAATTTATTAGGCTGATCAAATAGTTTAAAAATATGTTAAGGGTAAATAGCAATGAAAATTAAATGCTTTATTTATTGTGAAACAGAAACAATTAACTATATTGATCATAAGGCAGCGTAAAAGTATTACGCGCCTAAGCTAAAAGCAGGTTATAAATTGAAGATTGTATAATTTGTTTATCTACAGTAGGTGGATGTAATAATTATAGTATGCAAAATATGTTTAATATAAACAAAATAGTTAATAACAGCAAGGAAATTATTACTACTGCGCGCTAGTATCAAAACAACCTTCGTCACTCTGCAAGAGTAATCGCTACCTCTCCTCTCGTGCTAGAGTAGAATCACACACTAGCTATCTCGCTAAAAAAGCCACCCAGATGTAGACAATGTGCAACAACGGTACTAACACCTATATCATTCCAAACTACTTATCTGTGCTAGTAAAACGATTTATCTATTTCCTCCTATACGCAGCTTTTTACGCAACTTGTTTATGGGTCAATCCACGTCAAATCGAACACCCGTAAAATACGACTTTTTCGTAGGAGGTTCAAAATTTTTTTATGAATAATAGGCATCAAATAAGGAGACCCGTATTTCTTTATTTCCGTATTTTTAAATTACTTGCTTAGTTATGGCTATTAGAAACTAAGCAATTTCTGCGCGCACCGTGATATAAAATCACTTGTTACTCTAAGGTCATATAGAGTTGAGAGTTGGGGTTTGGCGCACTGGAAAGGTTAAATATAACACTTTTAACAACTTTCGATCAATCATTATTACACATAAATTTTGGACTGTTTTTTGATGGTATATTTTGTAAAACCAAAAATAGAATTTAAATCGATGTGTTAAAAATCTAAAAAAAAAAAAATAAAAAAAAAATACACACGTATTCCCTGACATTTTATCTATAAAATAAGGTGTTCAAAACTATGGAACTTGCATTAGTGCATTTGCTACAATTTTTTTTCTGGAGGCCTGCAAGTGCACACGGACGAGTAACAAGCAAGGTGACTGCAGACAGCATGCTAATTGCCGCGTCAGCTATGCTAGTCATAACTTCTTACTAAGGCACTACAGTCCATACAAAAAGATGTCTCCACAATCTTTCTGATACTCCTGTGGTATCTGATACGTGCTATTGAACTTTTGAATTTTTTTTAAAAAAAAATCTTCTGATGTAAGCAGTTCTTTGCTTTTTACCTTCTTCCTTCATGTACGTCCATACATTTGAAGTAATTTCTCTACTCTGACTGTGTAATGTTTTGGTCCCTAATTTAGAACGTACAGGTGGCATAATTGATTTACGCTATGATCAATGTCTCACAAATTCACTATATTCACTATTTATCGCAAAGATCTATGTCTTCAACTGTACGCTTTAGGAACACAGTCTCAGATCATGCAGACATCACTACCTTCTCCCTCCCCATGTGCATGGTTTCATTCGCACAATTATATAACATGAGCTGATGAAGCAGACAAAAGCTATGGATTTGCCAACAGTTTAAAATGCATATTTTAAAAACATTTTGAAGATACTAATAGTGTACAGCTAGCAGTGTTCTCCTTACTGTACTGTTGTAAAGTTCATAGAACCTCAAGCAATGAACAGTTGCCGCAATGCAAGGTGGCGATTGTGTGAAGTTACGGTAGCCGTCACCGCTGCCGTCACCGCTGCACTGATTTGCAAGTAAGATAATTACAACTGAACTATTTGAGACTCCATTCTGATTTTTTCTGAGAATATTGAATAAACTTCATTGTATTTTTTTCAGATTTTTAAATGGTTGAGTTTATGTTATTATCTAACTTTAAAACTTTAATCGTATAAAATATAATACTAATAATAATGAAATTTTATAATAAATACCTCACGAAATACTGCAATTTATCTTAAATTTGAGCCAAAAGATCAAGTAATTTGCTTCATTACAATCGGAGGTATGACTGATCGAAGAGTGAGAAGCGCGCGATTTTTGGGACATTTCAAAAATTAATATCTGCCAAAATAATTTTTTTATATAAAACGAAGAAACACGGGTCAAATATATTTTGTTCTAAAACACCAAAAAAAAAAAATTCAAGAAAATCTGAGAGATCAAGGTCATTTTTTGCCATATTTTGTTCGATTTGACGTGGAATGACTCTTGTGCGTTTTTTCGTTAGTTACATGTACTACAATTACGGCAGTATTTGACATCTCTTGGCCACTAAACCTTCGTATAAAATTTCATATACGTTTACGTAAAGGAAATATGTTCACGCAATTCGTGGCCTTTTTTCAGGTGACAAATCTTAATACTTACAGCAACATTTCTATTCGTTAGAAGTGTCGGAGCAACTCAAATCTATTTGCTGACAGCTGTGCATTTATAGTCACTAACTTCTGTATCTGAACCTTTCTTAATTGACTAGTGCCTTCGCGGCCTCAAAAGCGCCGTATTCTTACGTGTACCCATTCTCTTACATCCTTGGTTGAACTTCATCCCCACAACTCTGATTTCAAGGAGAGTCCGGGACATCTAGAATGTTCTCGTCTTAATCATTCTCATCATGGTGCATTAACTAATAAACCGACGAAGCGCTCGCACACCTCGCGTCTAGCATAAACAAAAGGCAACTGTTAAAGGGTCGCAAAACGCGACTTAGAGCCTCGGACACCACTGTATTAGCTTCTAAAATCCTATCTTTGGACAGTTCTTTTACAATTAGTTGTAAAATCTATCTTCAAAATACCGCTAAAGTACCAGTCTTAAATTCAAACCAACAACAAAGATTTCTCATAAATGGTTAACTCTACAAAACATTTCAAATAAATGTAATGTCTTAGCGAGATCTACATTTTTATATAGTAAGGTTTTGTCTATCACTTATGGTTTATCAGTTGTGCAAAAATCATTCAGAATGAAGAGGACTTCAGAAACTATTCCTGGGAAACTCATGATATACATTCACATATGTCTTCAACTTATCTTAAACATATGACATTTTAATCAAAGTTGTTAGAGCCATTTTTTGAGAAAATTCAAGTTTTCAAACATTTTTCCAAGTAAAGGTCAGTTTGTGTTAGGGAATGTTCTTGGATATATTTTCCTGCCGCATCTTTGAAATACGTGGTAAGAAAATGCCCAGTTTGTTATTTAACTGACTATTGGTTTTTCAGTTACAATGTTCATTGACAGACAGACAGAATTACAGAAAGATAGACACACACACACACACACACACACACACACACACACACACACGCGCGCGCGCGCGCGCGCGCGAGCGCCCGCCCATGCCCCATTTTCTGAAATGCTTTTTGGGTTCAGAAGGTCTCAAAACATATTTCGGGTGAAATATCGACGTCGAATTTTTGGAAGAAACACATACTTCCCCTACTTACTATACACGTAGCACAGAAAGAAAATAGAAGAGGAAGAATATTGGTAAGGAATTTCTGTTTAGAGTTCACAAAGACACGCATACAAAATTGTGACAAGGTGGAAATGAAGAGACTGCTGGGAAGTCAAAGGAAAACAATGTTAGATTCGCATTAGCTTCTTTATCCACTTATACTATTCCAATATACACTATTGTGCTTCATAAGTAATTTCCATAACATTCAGAACATGCAATATATTTTTCATGCAAATATCTTAGGTATGTGGTATTTTAATCACAACGTTTAAGCGCTGTTTTTGAAAAGCTAAAAAATTACCAGCTATTTTCCACGTAAAGGGAGTTTTGATGCTCTTGAACATCTTCATATCCTTGGGAGATTCTGAATTTAAATACAAAGTTTGGTATTTATCCAGTATTTCACTTTTGAGTTATACTGTCTGCCTCGCACACACATACCCTTTCTAGCTCTCCCTCTCCCCCCTCTCCTCTCTCTCCCTCTTTTCCTCGAGCGCACGCACATGCACATGAAGACTTTTTTTTTTTTTTTTTAAACTGTTAAATAGGGGAAGCAATTGTAAAAACTAAGGCCAGGCAGTATAGCCCATGAAGAGTCAAGTCTTACCGCCCAGCCGCTGCGTCTCCCAGCTCGGCGTCATTGGTAGGGTGCAGTACTGGAGAGTGGTACGTGGTCAGCGTCCCGATCCCTCTCGGCTAGTTATGCGGTCTTCACGACCTGGGAAGCAATTGTATTCAACCAAAATTTCGATGTCGAAATTTTTCCGGAGAAATGTTTGGAGGTATAAAAAAGCATCCAGAGAAAAAAAAGAAAAAAAAAAAAAAAAGAAAAAAACGACCTCCGCGCCTGCGCGCGTGTGTTTGTGTGTCTGACTGTGAACAGCATAACTCAAAAACAAAAAAATCAATTAAAAACCATAGGTGGTATTTAAGCTTAATATATTTCAAGGATTCGACAGAAATATTTTGAAGAAAATTCCTCCAACCTAAACTACCCTTTACATGGAAAGTTTTTCGAAAATTTTGATTTTTCTCATAAATTACGGTAACGATTTTAATTAAAATACCATATGTGTAAGATATTTTTATGGCAAATGAAATGTACATACATTTTGAATTTTCTAGCTATAGGATATGTAGTCCTGTTTACTGTTGAGGACTTTTGCTTAATTGGTGTACCGTAAGAGATTGACCAAATATTACTGTACATAAATGTAGATCTACTTAAACACAAAATTTATGTCCGATGCATTTTTGTGGAGTGAACCACAACCACTGGTGACTTCTGGTCTGAGGATCCTGTGTTACGAGATCCAATTTTTGCTATGAGCTGTTTAAAAAAGGTAATTACAAACTGCTTGTTTTATTACTCCTACCCACACTTATGTAGTTCATTTTTTTAACTGATTAATATATTTGAAGCTACATTCACTTGAACTTTCTAACAGAATGTAACTAAGAAAAACGTTTGGTGATTTTCTTTATTACCTATTATCGTGTTTTCATTTGGGATATTAAGGTTTTAATATTTTAAATTAGATTATTGCATGTTATTGGTTCGAAATAAATTTTTGTGCATATTGTAGGCCTATTTGAACCAAACGTGAATGTTTTATCCTCATTAGGCTTCTACATTTCGTGCCACGGCCTGTACATGAAAGTTATTAATATACTTGACAGGAGCGAAGGGAACTTACTGCTCCTGGAACTTTCCACAGTTGAAACACAGAGATACAACTCGCTCTATGTTCGTTTTGTGTGCTTTTCTGGAAGCTGATGTAAAAGTTAGCAGAAAGTTGGCAACATTGGCTAGGTTTACATGTGCAGCTCTACGTTTCAATCCAATCTTGTGCATTATGAACCTCTCCCTGATGTTTAATTTATATACCACCTCTGTTCCGTGCTGTGTGGGAAAGAAAGTAATGGAATTTTCAATGGTGTTCTTGTAGTACGGATGACAAGTCCAGAGAAGACCACAAGAGCGAAATGTTCCACAAATACCTACCTCTTTGACTGCTTTTAAAGGAATCACATACACATTCAGACTCATCATAAATAATAAAGTACGCCAGTTCAGGCAACACAGAACGTTGCCAAAGAATAATGTTATATGGATAGGACAGAGTTCACAATGTTTGTAAATATCTATTCAAAATAAATACCAAAGTATCGTAAAAGAACATGGAAAAAGGATGGAAGGTTCATAAATATACACACTGCTTCCGGATCGCCGTCCACTTTGCTGAATAGGCAATCAGTGATGGTAAAATATCCCTACGGCTTTATCATTACATTACAAAGAACTACTTGCATCTGTGTCAATTAAAAGCGTTTTGCTATTGTTAACAGTGTCACTGAGTACTAGGCAACTGTATTTGATGTGCTAACTTTTAACTTTCATTGTTACATCAATCTGTTGTGTATTATCAACTGTATGCTTCGTAGAGCACGTTTATAGCATTAATACCACTGTAATATTCCAGAATACCTACATTACGATATAATCATGATGATAATGATGATGATGATGATAATAATAATAATAATAATAATAATAATAATAATAATAATAATAATAATAATAATAATAATAATAATAATAATAATAATAATAATAATAATAATAATAATAATAATAATAATAATAATAATAATAATAATAATAATAATAATAATAATAATAATAATAATAATAATAATAATAATAATAATAATAATAATAATAATAATAATAATAATAATAATAATAATAATAATAATAGTAATAATTAAATACTAAAGCGCGTCTCACCCTTAAAAGACAGTACACGTTAAATGGAGCGCAGTGTTGCAACATGTACTAGTTGCGAATCTTTCTCCGCGAGCGACTCGAGGTGGCCTGAGTCCTGTACTTAGTCCTTCAATTGCTGCTTGACGAGACGGGCACTTTTAACTTTGGTATCCCTCCACGCCTTTGTTACTGTGTGACCTAAATTTACAAATGACTCGTCTGTATAAACAATTGATTTCCCCTGGTCCCTAAATCTTTTACGTCTTTTAGATATTTATGTTGCCATCTGATGATATCGATATCGTCTCTTTCTATTAATATGCACTTGTTACCCTTTCTTTCATATTCGAACCCCAAATCAGAGTGGCCCTTGAGAAATTTGGTAGGGTCTCATCACTGTTGAACTGTGACAAAATTATATTCAGCGTGGGTGGAATATTTGCAAACAGTAAAGAATGAACAATTCGCCGCACTCCACCTTGCACTATTCAATCATATTGCGTTAACCTAGCGTTTTGTGTAGTCCCGCCCTTTTTGCTTTCTTTTTCGATGGCGTTCTTAGAAGTCCTTTCATTAGTTCCTTTTTAATCATACACACTACTGTTCTGAACACCCGATAGCCTTAGCTGTTTCTTTTACTGCCTTTACTGCCAAGCATTTTGCTTCATAAATAATCTAACACATTCATAATTATTTGGCGTTCCTTACTTCTTAATTTACCAACATATCGTCTCTTCCTAGCTTCCCTCTCCATAACTACAAATATTTACAAAAATATTAAACAAATAACGCAATAACAGCTCACAGTTACACACACGGCTTCTTTCGAACTAATGTTAGTGCTGCTCCTTATACTATCTTCTGTTCAGGCCTGACGCTGAATAGATGAATACCTTTTGTTTGCCTTATTGGATAAAAGAAAGAGGTTACTGCCTTTTGGTTTATTTTAAAAACTTTCTCCAACCTTCCTCAACATTTGTTCTCGCTGGTTCCCTGATGTAAACTCAATAACAAAAAAGTTTCACACTGCGTAACTTTTGCAGTGCACAGATATAAAATTTTCCGAAAACATTTAATTTAAAAAATTATAACACTTAACTGGGTAAACATAGAGAATTCAAAGTAGGCAGGTAGTAGCACTATAGTTTACTCTACCTAAGAAAAAAGTATAGATGCATTCTAGCAGTTAGTTTGTTAGTTAGTGCGTGATGAGTGTAGAAACAGCAAATATCGGACTTCTATTGAAAAAAACGTTTTCTGAAGAAATTTGGACCTATAGAAATGTATAATGACTCTGAAAAGGATATAACCTGATAGAGAAAAAAATTCTGTATAGGATAATGTGTTCAAACCTGAAATTTATAACAAATGAATATTTATACCATGCCATTAGGAATGTGGCAACAGAGCGAGGGTAGAAAAGGACGCGGCTAATGGCAACTTGTATGCGCTAGATAGAGACAGAGATGTCCCATTTAACTCCATACTGTCTTCTAAGAGTGAAACGCTATATAGTAGTGGGTATGTCATGGTTTATACATCAAAGCTTTGTGTGTGAGTGGTTAGGGCGAGGGGTTCTAACGAAAAGATTCTGAGTTCAAAACCCTCTCCTGTAACTACACTTTGGTTATGTATGTACAGGGTCAGAACTAGTGATATATTAGTTTGTGCCACTCCTGCAACGTATAACATATATTACAGATGAGCCCTGCGCAACTACGAGATATATGTACCTACATAAATGGACAGAGATTCGGGAACGCCGTGTACAATGTGAGATAAATAATTTTAGATCCATGTCTAATTACCATCATGAGGAGAATTTTAAACTCAGTACACATTAAGTTATACAACTTAAAATTGATAAAATGCTAACCAGACAAGTAATTTGTTTAAATATACAGACTAAAAATAAATGCAAATGTCATAGTTCACACTCGTCCCCTTGGTGTAGTGGTGGTTGGGTAGGTCAAATATTCTGAAGCTCAAAGTTTATTTAAGGTGAGTTGCTTGGATTGGTTTCTTTCTTTCTTTCTTTCTTTCTTTCTTTCTTCTTCTTCTTCTTCTTCTTCTTCTTCTTCTTCTTCTTCTTCTTCTTCTTTTTTAAATATACATACTGGAGCCATCCATTATTCTGACAAGGAACAATGCACTCCTTCGGATCTCTGATTATCTCTCTGTGTATTCTGCTTCTCAGGAATAGTTTTGGCCCAAACTGATATTTAGGACATGTTTTCAAGGGCTAACGTTTCTATTTGTTAACTTTTTGTTGACATTTCGCACTGTGTCTGATGTCGTCGGCTTCTCCTCTTACATTATCTCCACGTGACAAACAAAGACTGACTACCCAAGATTTAGGGACCGAATATATACCTTGGTGACCCTAAATGTCACTATTTTCTCCACCTGTATCTAGTAGGAAAGAAAGTGTTTGCCGTATTCCACCCAAATGTCGATATCCAAATTTTACTCGCATACATACATGAAGGTTAATTGAATAAAAGAAACATAGTTTTAGAAAAACGTGTGGCTCTGTGTGAGTATTTAATTGTGTGTGGTACTTTAGTTGATTTCTCAAAGACGCAGCACGGCGATTTTCCAGAAAAATCCCGCTCCTCCAAACTGCCATTTATATGGAATATTTTCGACACGTTTATAGAAAGTGACTCTAAAGATTTTGATTAAAATATCAACCACATGTTTAAGATATTTATAACCGAGCGGGATAGCTCAGGCGGTAATGTCTGTGGCCCGCATTCGGGAGGTCGCGGGTTTGATTCCCGTGGCCGAGCTTCCTGACCCATAGGTTTCTCCGGGTCGCCAGGCGAATGCTGGGAAGAATTTTCATATCCCCGAATTTCTTATCCCTCCATTTCGTTACATTAATCATTTCATTTCACCCTTCATTCCGTTAGGTTTCTTTCAGGGTTGGAAGCGTCAGTGAGCGTCACGGTAGAGGCACGGTAGAGGGAAAAAATGCACTCTGGAAATCTCATCCCCCGGATTGGAAGGCGAAACTACTGGTTTCGGGCCTCCCATGGAATAGTACAAGCCGAGAGCGGGGGCGGGGGGTCAGTTTCCGAGTCCCGCGCCCCCTTGGGAGTACGTACCCGAAGGGATGCTTCTAACTGGGAAAATGTAGGGACCCTGCCACCTGCTCTGTCATGTCAACGCTCCGACCGCCTTTCGAATCCATTCGTCTCATCCATCCTCCCGGAGGGTATCTGTCAGAGGCATAGGCACAAAAGATCGCCTTTCGGTCAAGGTGCCAAGTCCCCCTCCGCAAGTGCTGGTTGAGCCATTGAGTAATGACGTTTATATAGCCAATAAATTGCATACCTTCATGTTTTTTAAACACACTTTAATATGCTCCTTTTCTATGAATCTGTTTAACAGTAAACCTTAATGGATAGGCAAATTTCAACTATATAAAAACTGGAGAACTCTTTCAACAAACAAAATGTTTCAAATAACATTTTTAGCATCAGGCATTCCGGAAATTTCCCTTATTGCAGCGAATTTTTCAAAACTTTGTAATTCTTAAGTGCTGTCTCTATTTAATTGTTTCTGCTGATTTCATAGAAAGAGTATAGAATTTCAGGACCAGCATATAACGAGCCGTTTTTAAACATCTGACTATCGATTCCATTTTATCTATTCTCGTATCCACAACGAAATGTGCAATGAAGCCGTTCCTGAAAGGTTCGTCTAATCAAGATGAAGTAGGAAGAAAAAATAAGCTTCGGTAAGAATGGCCTGTAGAAGTTGTTGGTGATGGTAGTGGGTAGAAAAGGTCATGTGATTGTAAAATTAGAATTTTTAGATGTACCTCACCTCAGCCAGCTAATCTTACAATTACAACGAAATCCTAATTTCAAACGACTGAAATGTTCATTGTGAGAAAGCGAAAGACTTATAGCAAGAAGTAAATGAACCCCATGGATATTTGAGCATTATTTTACCAATTTAACCTGTTTACCGTGCAATATGATCTATCCGGTGAAGAGGTTCTTAATTTTTCCCTAGTGTTTAACGCGCGCTTTTACTACTACGGCACCGCAGGCGATGGCACTGATACATGGAATGAAGATGGAGCACCAGTGGAATGAGATGGCGGGGGAAACCGGAGAGCCTTGAGGAAACCCGCCCCAGCGCCGCTTCATTCAGCAGGAATTCCACATGTAGTTGCCTGGGATCGAACCCGGGCCGCTTTGGTGAGGTTCTTAGTTGGTCAGTCGTAATTAGTTTATTTAAATATTTTGAAATTAGCTTGTCTCTTTGCATGTTATATACGCCCTTTATTTACACCTTTATTTATGTAATAGCATAAAACAAAATATTTATACAAAAATCATATAAATTAACTTTTAAAACAGCATATACATTAAAAAGGAGAAAAATCACCAAAGCTTTCTAAACAGCAAAAAACCGATAAAATGAAAATCTGTAAAAGGTGCTAGAACACTAAAGTCTAATAGGATTCTGTGACAAAAATTGTAGCCTTCAGTCATATAAACAGTCCTATTGTGTATATGTGTAGCTCTGCAACCTTTTAAAACTGAAAAGAAAGAGAGGAAACAATTTCCATGGTGGAAAATTATAGCTTTTATTAATTATATTTGGTTATTTTTATTGCATTGCATTATTAAGTATTGCCTTGACAAAATATTTCTCCCTAATTGTTGAACTTGCATTACTCCCTAAAGAATTTGTATTTCAAAATTAACGGTGTTATTGTTTAATTTTATTTAGTGTTTCTTCAGAAATTAACAAAATAAAATGCATGGATATGGCTACTATACCTTTTTTTAAAGTGGAGAGTAACACTTTTGTATATATACTTATATAAACAGTGTGTTAATAACTGCCATTAACAGCTTCGCACAGAAGCTTTCGGAAATTAGACACTAAGATGTGGATGATTGAAAATTAACAATACAGTAATACCGCAAAGCATGTCTTATTTGCTACCTTTTGCAGTTATTTCTCACTTCAAGTTACAAAATTAGCTATTTAAAGTTTCATCACTGCAGATCTATTTAACAAAGCAGCTGTTGTTGATGCCAAGAGCCTCTTCTCGGAGTTTGCAACATAACTGGTAAATACCTTTTGTTATCCAAGTCGTATCCAGAAATAGCATTGCGGCTGGAGCCCAAAATTCATCTTCAGAATATTCAAGTGGTTATATTAAGGCAGTGTTTCTTTTCTTCCCCAACTCCTCCCTGGTTTTGAATAGTGAATCACAAAGAATGGAAGGGACGAATATTAGTCTTCTATTTTTTCTATTTGTATAACTGGTATCTTTTCATAGTGCAACGTCCGTTTTCTGGGTAATGCTCAGATCGTCGGAAAAGAAATGTACACCAGTTTTGTTTATTTTCGTATTCTTATTATTCGCATTTGTTTCTTCTTTAATAATGAATTCAAGCGATAAATTGCCCGCGCTTGGTGTTTCGAAAAGAAAGGAATAAGCCGCGCATACACACAAGGGTGAGGTTAGGGAGCCCATCTCACTAAAAGCTTCTCCTCACCCTTCACCCTCACCAACCCCCTTTTCGTTGTCCAGTAGCCAAGAAAGCTCCCGTCTCCATTCCCTGCAGACCAACCCTTTACAGCAATCGCTATCTTACTCCAAGGGTAATTTTATGTAACACTTAACTTGCAAATTCCATCTACCTTAGTTTTTTCGATCGTTTACTTCTGATACTGTAGCAATATCCACTAGTTTGGTTTCCTTTTTATTATTTCTTCCGACTTTTTTTGGAATAGCGAGGTAAAATTCATGCAATGAAATAATGAGAAAGAACCATAAGGAATATACTACCAGTAAAGCACCAGTTCCTTGAAGAGAAGAAATAAAATGCACTCGATACGTTGGATTTGTTTATAATTCTTTAGATGTAACTTAAATGTAGAATGCTTTACTTGAACACAAATCCCAACATCTCCCTTTTTAAATAAATGTTATGAAACGTGTAACTTGAAGATGGTCATACATTTAAGATTGTCATAGAGACACACTAATTAAGGTAGATGAATAGTCACTTAGATCAACAATGTTGTAAAATATTTTGATACTTTATTGGTTACAAAGTTGAGTCAACAACTTTGTAAATTTAGCTTTGGTTATAAAAGCTGTTAGCATGCTTTCCTAAGTAAAATTTTATCAAAATTGGAAATATTCTTTCTGCTTGGCACATTTTATTAATGCTTAAGAACTAACAATACGCTTTGAGCGTAATGGAAAGGTTTCATGCCGCCAACCTGAAATTCGGTAACTTTCTAGTTTCTTGGATAACTGAATAATTTCCGGGTGACTTGTATTTTCATTTGATTTTTGCATACAGTCTCGCTTAATATAAAACGAAACTGACTTTTAAACGAATAAGTTAGCACTAACGTTAAAACCTACAGTTCAACGTGTAATAATATGTCATAACCCCCGATAGGACTAGAAGTTACAAGGGTGTGTAACAATGAACTAAACTAAAAATTACAGTACCGTTTTCCTTTAAAAATGACAGGAGTTTAGCACGCATAGATTTAAAAATCTTATGTGTGGGCTCACATGACTTTCTCTACCCACTCTTGTACAATCTATTCTTGAAACTCCATGTTAATCGAGATAAATACTTGTAGAAATAGTTTTCTTATATATTTATTTGTAGGTACAAAAGGAATAGGAGAATATACTACGTTTAAGTGATAGTCACATCTTTTAAAACCTAGTCACTCTGTGATGAACTTGAAATGCTGTTTTCTTTGAATTGGCAAGAGATAAGAAGTAAGTGTTACATTCACATGACATTCTATACCTATTCTTCAACAGACTATTCCCAAAAAGCTTATTCTTCTATCGACTACATGTTAATCGAGATAGGCAATTGTAGAAAGGCTTATAGGTGCAATGGGAATAGGAGAATTCAGTAGTCTTAAGCGATAGTTGAATAATGTTTCAACAACTGGTCCCTAATTAATGACTTTAAATTCCATTTTCTTTGCTTGGTCAGGTCATCACAAAATGAATGACTTGCCTTTTGAGAAAAGTATAGCTGTTCCAAAGTTCAAATCAATAACAAGGAATGTCTCGGAAATAGTTATCCCCACAAAAATATTTATTTGACATAAATTGCGTGTTTTAAAAGCTATAGATTTTTGTGTAGTAAAATTTTGTCTATCTCTTACGATTTACGAGTTATTCAAAAGACATCCACAATGAAGAAAACTTCAGATTCTATTCCCAGAAAATTTGATGTGTATGTTTTGTGAAAACATTTTAAATAATGATAGGACTATCCTACTATTTCTGGAAACTCGTTATCCATACTGATTTTTAAGGGCCGATACTCTATACGCAATATAGAAGACTGTAAAGAGAATGACTTGCACATATAATTGTTTTTATTAGTAGTTTTCTGTGTATAAAGGCATGTAACCAATTTTGTTTTTCTCATTTTCATATGTCGTGGCAACATGTTCTGGCAGAAACGAGAAATTCGTATACCTATTGCTGTGTTAACTTCACTCCATATATGAATATAACATAGTTCTAGCGACTAGCCATCGCGCGAACATGAATTACTGCTAGTTTTGCACACTGCCCTGTTATTATTAGTGTGGCCTACTTCAAAATAGTTCCACTTTTCACCTATGTTTTATTCAATATCACTATTGTGCATTACTAAAATATTGTTGCAAAATAACACAATCCAGTTCGCTTACTTTTCTATCACTTTGTCTTCTAAGGTTTTGCATAAATACACGTTTTCCTCTTGACACTAACACGGTCTACAATCCATCATGATATCACAACTCATAGCTATTTACTTCCCGTAACCTTAATTCAGTCCATTCAGAGTCATTCTTTACTTTGTCTCTCATACACTAATTCCGACGGTGCAATCACTCGACGCTCGTTAAATCTTCTTCACGACGGCCGTACCACTGACACACTGACAGACTCAAAACTGTAACTATGCTGTTTCCTTGCCTCATTATATAGCGGAGATAACGTCACATGGACCTTTCGCGAACTCCTTCAAACACACCGGTGACGACGGTGATGACGGCCTGGTATATGGTGTGAAGTAGCTTAGCCCCACTCGTCCTTTGTTTTGCGCCGCGATTTATCGAAATTGGTCGTATGGTATACCTATAAAGTACCGTCATACTTGCGAAACTCAAACTAACAGATGGAAGGAAGAAACAAATATTTTCATACGCTGTATTATCTCACACTTAAGTCCTGATTTGTGTCCGTTTGATTCTGAGTAATTCAGATGGTGATTCACTACAAAGCCAGACTATTGTGGAAACATGATTTAGTGGGTCAGTTAAATCAGCTTCATTCACAACTCTGTATGTTACATAAGTACAGTAGAGTCCCAATAACTCGACTCTCGAAAACTCGGCATTTCGTGTAATGAATGTTACACTTTTGTGTTTCGTATATGGTGCTAGAATATGCATTTACGTACTTTGCAGTATAATGTTATAAGTTATGAACAACATACCTACCCCTTATTCCGTAACACTCGACAGCCTCTTAGTCCACATTAGGTCGAGTTACAGCAATTCTACAGTACCTCCATACCTCCGTTGTCTTGCATGTTTTCATTTAGACATAAGAGTATACGGACTGTTGCATTCATTCACTCAGAAAAAACACAGTCTAAGTATATTCAAGAACTTATATCCAGTAACTCTTTGGAGATACGTGCGAGGCAATATCGTAAAGCCTTGATTCCTTATTTAGCATACAGTTAAACGCAACAATTTTCAATAATGCATTAATCTTTACATTTAAAAGAATCAAAAAATTATTGAAGGTTTATCTCAAAGTATGAGATATACTTCAATGTCACCGAATACCAAGAGTATCGAGCTAAGTAGCCTCCCTAATCTTAAACATGCGGTATTTCAATCAAAATCATTAGAACCGCTTATATCAATACCAAAATGTTCAAAAAATGTTCTATGTCGACTGTAGTTTGGGTAAAGTCGGTTTAGGTACCAAATTTGTAATCGTAGTACAGCATCTTTAAAGTAAGTACACTAAGATTTTCAAGTATATCTCTGCACACAAAGTACCCTTTACATGGAAACATTTCCGAACATTTTGATTTTTGCAATACTGACTAAAAATTTTGATTAAAGTACTATAAGTATGTTTAAGATATTTTCATGGGAAAATACACTGAAGTTTCTGACAGTAGACTCTGAAGTCCTCTTCATTCTGAATATTCTATATTATATATATAACTCGGAAGTTTTATAAGGCAAGAGAAAATTGTATTACACAGAAAATGAAGACCTCGTTAAAGTACAGAAAATTTTTCAAATATATTTTGACTTCCGAATTATTGTTTCGCATTTTGAACTCAAATAGGAATCGTAATTTAATTTTTTCGATTTCTTGGCCATGCGAATGGAACGGAGTTTGAAAGGTCTCACATAGCGACCAGCTCTTGGAGTTTAGATTATCACTTCAAGCCTGCTGTATTCCGCTATGGCCATTTTACTTACAAGGAAATATGCAATAAGTCAATATCTTCATTACCATGACGTAGACAGAAGAATGAACGTTTGCAAGAAAAGTTTGCACAAGAGCAGAGAAAGTCATATGAGTGCAACACATTCGATTTTTACTCTCTCTCTCTCTCTCTCTCTATCTCTCTCTCTCCCATCTACCTAGTAGGAAGAGAAGGTATTGCACTCCACCCAAAAAACCGATACAGAGGTTTCATTCAAAATATACCTTTTGAGGTCCTCTGAATCCAAAAATAAACAAATTTAGGAAATAGATTTGTGCGTCTGTCTGTGTGTGTGAGAGAGAAAGAGAAAGAGAGAGAAATAGAGAGAGAGCATAACTCAAAAATGAAAATTCGGTTGAATACGAAACTTGGTATTCAAGTTTTCCATCTTCCAAGGATACGAGATGAAAATTTTCAAGAGCATCCCTAACCCCAAGCTACCTTTTTTATGGTAAATGTACCGAAAATTTTGATTTTATATCATTTTACATTTTTTGCGGAGTTAACCATTTCCGAGGTATTTCTTGTTATTGGCTTGAGTTTTCAAATGCTTATAGTATTCTCAAATGGGAAGTCATTCGTCTTTTTCTCCTGGTTAGGGAATGAGAACGGAATTTTAAAGACATCACATATCAACTATCCCTAAACACTACTATATGCACATTATACCTACAACATAATATGTAATAAAACAATTTCTACAAATATTTATCTTGATTGCCTTGAAGCAGATAGATTAATAAGCTTTCTTAAAGATTAACTTGTTGAGAAATCGGTAGAGAAAATCATGTGAATATAACACATCAGTTTTATCCTTTGTAATGGGAAGAGAATGGAATTTCAAAGCCATCACATGACGACTGGGTCTTAAAAGATTTGGCTGTCGCTTAAGCCTACTATGTTCCTCTATTTCCATTTTACTTAAAAGGAAATATGTAATAAAACCATTTCTACAGATTTTATCACCACTAATGTGAAGTAGATAGAAGAATAAGTATTTCTAAGAATATTTTATCTAAGAATGGACATAGGAGTTACGTGAGTGCAACATAAGAGATGTTTCTTAAATGCCCAAACGTGTACATGTAGCTTTATATTATATTGTGACAAAATGAAAAATCCAGTCGAATTACCTTTTCTCACTTTATTTTTCTTGTACACTTTTGCACAAAAACACAGTTCTCTTCTACTGACATTAATGCAGTCTACAGTCTTTCGTGATATTACAACTCACAACTGCTCTCTTCTCGTAGCCTTGGCTCACTCCTTTCACTGTCTCTCTTCACTTTCTTTGTCTCTCAAACACCAACTCTGACGATACAATCACTCAACACTCATTACAACTTGTTCATTTCGACGCGACGCATCTTTCACGCCGATAGTACCACAAACACACAAATATAGCCATCTCATAATCATTGACACACTCACCAACTCATGTCTGTAACTCCTCTAACTCGTTGCCTCGTCTCCTTAAACAGCGAGGATGACGTAACACGGACCTTTTTCTAAGTTCTACAAATCCGCCAGCCGCCGGATACCTCCCCAAGGTTCCGTCGGTCTGGGTGGCTCAGTTGGTTAGACGCTGGCCTACGGATCCCGAGGTCGCGGGTTCAAACCCGGCCCAGGCCGATGGTTTTTAAGTGTGCTTAAAAACGACAGCTCCATGTCAGTAGATTTATTGGCATGTAAAAGAACTCCTGCGGGACAAAATTCCGGCACACCGGCGACGCTGATGTCATCCTGGCAATTGACAGCGTCGTTAAATAAGAAAATAATTTTAATTTTTTCCCCAAGGTTCCAGAAATCCTTTGTTAAACGCCGCTCTCATTGTTGTTAGTCACATATACACAAACAGTTGCGCGGCTTAGCCTTACCTTGAGTGCCTTTGTATGCTTGCCGGCCTGGTGTGTGGTGTGAAGTAGCTTAGCCCCTACCGTCCTTTGTTAAGCGCCGTTCACGGCGTCACAGTATATAATTGTGTTTTGAGACTTCCTCACTCTAACCATATAGTGGGCTATTTGTCGCTCGTTTAATATGCGCTACATCACAAATTTTGCATGATATCGTGA
Source organism: Tenodera sinensis (assembly GCA_030765045.1). Taxonomy (NCBI): domain Eukaryota; kingdom Metazoa; phylum Arthropoda; class Insecta; order Mantodea; family Mantidae; genus Tenodera; species Tenodera sinensis. The sequence continues at coordinate 158,396,775 of CM060962.1, forward strand.
CTTCCATTGGCAAAAATGAAGATAACTTTCAAGTTATTTATTGATTACTAACATTTATAATTATTACCATAGCAATACTCAAGCTTTCGTTCACTGAGAAAACAGGCCTAATTGTGTTAACATGCTAATCTTATTGCAAAAGTTTGCAAATAACCTGGATAAAGCATTGCGTAGATTCACGCTAAACTAGCTTTATAATGCACTGTTATCCTAAACAGCAGACAAATATCTATATTTGGATATACTCTATCTAGAGAGCACCACATCCTTCGTCGAAAAGCAGACACAAACAGACAACATATCTGTTTTGTTCCAAACACTTCAATTACGGCTGTTGTCATATTCAATAACCATCAAATAAACCCACACAAAGGAAAGTAGGTATTTTTCATAGCGGCAAAAGCTGCCAGATATTATTTTATTTCCATTCAGATTCAAGAGAAAACTAGTAGAAATCAACTGTATCTAAATTGGCTGCTGAATTTCCGTTTATGCTGGCAACAAATACGTTATTCATATTCTATGGTGATTCACAAAGTAAAACGAATACAAAGGATATTGCATGAAAAACACCTGATATGGTAAAAAGCGGTTGTAAATCATAGAAAAAAAAAAAAGAATAAAGACGGCATAAAAATCTCACAGATAGCTCAAACAATGAAATAATGGCGAACTTTTCATCAACAGTGTGGTTGAAATGGCTGGCGGCTTTATTTCAGTCAGAGGCGGCGTTAAGATAAAGGTGCATTTGCTTTTTTTTGTTTCATTTTAATCATGTTAAGGGAGCACTTACAGTGAAAATTATAGATAGGGTGCCAAAATATCAATTCTACCTTCTTGGTTAAACGTAAATTTATATCTTTTACTGCAAGAAATTTTTAACATCTGCGTCCTTTAACAGAGCTGCCATAAATTTAATTATTCTTTTGCTGCATTTTGAAATCGTTTCTTCCAGTTAACTATTTCGTAGTCATGGTTTGAACTGTCTTACACTATGCGATTTTAAGGTTTGAGGTTTAATTCTTACCAAAGTTGCCTCACAAAAAATGAGGACAAAGCTTAAAAGGACATTTTTTTAATATTTCATAATCCAAACAATGAAGAGCTTTTCGTCCGAAGAAAGCTGAATGTTTTGCATTGTTAGGACCTAAATAGAGGAGTGTTTCATCAGAAGTCTCCTTACCTACCCCTTGTGCTCCCTCCCCCACGTTTAAACATCCGTTTCAGACAGTAACTTCAGTCATTGTTTAATCTAAATTGATAAACAATATATCATTCTATTCCAACAACGTTCTTTAAATGTTAGATAACGTTTTCCTCTAAACAAGAGCTTCAGTGGAATTAGCTTAAATAAAGCCAAAATTTCACTTTGAAATTTTTATTTTTGTGCTTTTTACGGCACAGTTCTTATTTCGGACAGTACCCGGGAACATTCTAAATATGTTTTCAAACGAGATAGCCACATACTTAAGATGGTGGGTGTCGGGGACATTGGCGGATTGCCAGATATTAGTGCGCATTCTTCACCCGAGGCGAGAGCGTTTCAGCAGTGCTTGTATTTCTTAAACTAGAATCGGTTATACCTACAGAAATACAATATCTACTGCTATTATAGGTCTTAGTGAAATATAAATATTTTATAAATGTATTTATGACTAAAATGACGTATTTATATTTGATGTTATGTTTTTCTCAGTTTTCGTAATCAAGAAAACTTTGCTCGTAACCTCAATATTCACTATCGCTGCATTATCCACCCTTAGAACCCGCTGTATCTTGAACTGGGAAAATTGGCAGCTGTGAAGTTTAATAAGTTGTTATAAGTGTCCATTAGTAATCAGTCGAGTTGACTATCATGAGGGTCGCAAAGAAATCCTTGAAGTTTGCCGTCAGCTTGCTGTGGACGATGCATTGTCTTCAGAGCTCTACTGGTGTGACCCTGATTCCGCTCTTTGGAAGAGCTCTTCATTTTCCCTGCCTAATTGGTTAGATAGAGAGCCACAGCTCAACGAACACTGTCATCGTTATCGTCTTGGTGAATCGAGAATTCCTTCTCCAGGGCTCAACAGAAGGTTTCTACTGCTATGTTTCGAGACGCTCGAGAGCATACGACGAAAGTGGTCGGACCTGTAACTTCAGAATGCTGGACTTTCTGCGACGACAATGCATTATATCACCTAGTAACTAGTCGTTCATGAATTTCTCGACACAGGATATGCTTTCGCTCTCACGCTCCTAAATTTGGTTCCTCCAGACATCTTCTATTTCAAAATAATTGTTTCAAAATTAGTTTAAAATAAATAATTTCAACCTATCACAAATGTGAGTTGTTGGGCGACAGCATAAATAGCAGATGGTTAACAAGGGAAACTAGCCTTTGAGGTCGCCTTTCTAAAGAAGCAGTAATTCCTGTGTGGATTGTTTTAAAAAATGTTGTTCAAAATGAAGCATTTTCTCCTAACAAAATTAACCCGGAAATTTGTTTAATACATTGCATAAGTTATATTGCAGCCTATGGCAGAAATAGTAGAGAATTAGTCGTCTGAGGACAAACGGCGGCAAGAATGCAAAATTATGTAATCGTGAGGCATGTGTTCGTGCTCTTACTGTAGAAATAACTGCAATTAAGAATAAACAATGTCCTGAGGGAACTATTGGAATGTAATCGTGAGGCATGTGTTCCTGTTCTTACTGTAGAAATAACTGCAATTAAGAATAAACAATGTCCTGAAGGAACTATTGGAATGTAATCGTGAGGCATGTGTTCCTGTTCTTACTGTAGAAATAACTGCAATTAAGAATAAACAATGTCCTGAAGGAACTATTGGAATGTAATCGTGAGGCATGTGTTCCTGTTCTTACTGTAGAAATAACTGCAATTAAGAATAAACAATGTCCTGAAGGAACTATTGGAATGTAATCGTGAGGCATGTGTTCCTGTTCTTACTGTAGAAATAACTGCAATTAAGAATAAACAATGTCCTGAAGGAACTATTGGAATGTAATCGTGAGGCATGTGTTCCTGTTCTTACTGTAGAAATAACTGCAATTAAGAATAAACAATGTCCTGAAGGAACTATTGGAATGTAATCGTGAGGCATGTGTTCCTGTTCTTACTGTAGAAATAACTGCAATTAAGAATAAACAATGTCCTGAAGGAACTATTGGAATGTAATCGTGAGGCATGTGTTCCTGTTCTTACTGTAGAAGTAACTGCAATTAAGAATAAACAATGTCCTGAAAGAACTATTGGAATGTAATCGTGAGGCATGTGTTCCTGTTCTTACTGTAGAAGTAACTGCAATTAAGAATAAACAATGTCCTGAAAGAACTATTGGAATGTAATCGTGAGGCATGTGTTCGTGTTCTTACTGTAGAAATAACTGCAATTAAGAATAAACAATGTCCTGAAGGAACTATTGGAATGTAATCGTGAGGCATGTGTTCCTGTTCTTACTGTAGAAATAACTGCAATTAAGAATAAACAATGTCCTGAAGGAACTATTGGAATGTAATCGTGAGGCATGTGTTCCTGTTCTTACTGTAGAAATAACTGCAATTAAGAATAAACAATGTCCTGAAGGAACTATTGGAATGTAATCGTGAGGCATGTGTTCCTGTTCTTACTGTAGAAATAACTGCAATTAAGAATAAACAATGTCCTGAAAGAACTATTGGAATGTAATCGTGAGGCATGTGTTCCTGTTCTTACTGTAGAAGTAACTGCAATTAAGAATAAACAATGTCCTGAAAGAACTATTGGAATGTAATCGTGAGGCATGTGTTCCTGTTCTTACTGTAGAAATAACTGCAATTAAGAATAAACAATGTCCTGAAAGAACTATTGGAATGTAATCGTGAGGCATGTGTTCGTGCTCTTACTGTAGAAATAACTGCAATTAAGAATAAACAATGTCCTGAAAGAACTATTGGAATGTAATCGTGAGGCATGTGTTCCTGTTCTTACTGTAGAAATAACTGCAATTAAGAATAAACAATGTCCTGAAAGAACTATTGGAATGTAATCGTGAGCATGTGTTCGTGCTCTTACTGTAGAAATAACTGCAATTAAGAATAAACAATGTCCTGAAAGAACTATTGGAATGTAATCGTGAGGCATGTGTTCGTGCTCTTACTGTAGAAATAACTGCAATTAAGAATAAACAATGTCCTGAAAGAACTATTGGAATGTAATCGTGAGGCATGTGTTCCTGTTCTTACTGTAGAAATAACTGCAATTAAGAATAAACAATGTCCTGAAAGAACTATTGGAATGTAATCGTGAGCATGTGTTCCTGTTCTTACTGTAGAAATAACTGCAATTAAGAATAAACAATGTCCTGAAAGAACTATTGGAATGTAATCGTGAGGCATGTGTTCGTGCTCTTACTGTAGAAATAACTGCAATTAAGAATAAACAATGTCCTGAAGGAACTATTGGAATGTAATCGTGAGGCATGTGTTCGTGCTCTTACTGTAGAAATAACTGCAATTAAGAATAAACAATGTCCTGAAGGAACTATTGGAACAATAAACGAACGGTTGAACAAACATTCTTACTGCAATATGTTAACTATGGAGAGAAGAAAATACCTTTCTGAAACAGGGTTTTTATGAAGAATGCCTTTTTTGTGAACTTTGGGAGTAGGTATGTAAGATATATTTTTGAAACTTATGCGCTTATTGCACATAAGAACAGTAATGTTTTGGGCATATTTCAAAACTATAGCTTAAATGACTATTGAAATATAAATGTTTATTTGTAAATTCATGCCTACAATAAAATATTCCACACGACGTATTTAGAAGAATAATCACATCACAAATTCCGCTTTTACACTGAAAAAGTTTTAAAGAACATGTATTAAAGAACATTTTTATAGTATCCCCTAATTATTGTTGAAATTATTTTTTAATTTTTGTACTCTCGAAATTCTCGATTTGACAAAATTTAATAACGTATTTCTCATAACTGCGCATTGTTTTAAAAACGATGGTCCTTTTACTTAACGCAATTTTGAGAGGTGGTACAAACATTTTGGAACAATTAATAAACAATTGTATCGTGTGGAACACTTTGAGTATATAAAAAAGCTGAAAAAGGTTTACGAGAAAAAAGTTTTGAAGTTGCGCGTGACTTATAAAAAACACAGCCCTCTCCATCTGTAGCTTCAGTTATTTGGTGGTGTAAATGCACCAAGTGAAAACCTTTCTTAATGTTTACAATTCTTATTTTAGTTTCACAATTTGTAGCTAAATTTCCCCTTAGTATTATACATTACTTACATCCTATTGGTTCAGACGTACCAATCATCAAAGGAGTTTCTGCTTTAAACACATGAATCGTTTTTATCTGCTATTGGTTATAAAGTTTTATGCTGTAGTACTATGGTACAGGAGCTCGGTTATACATCATTTACTCCTTTCATTTTTCTATCAGCTAAAAAGTGTTCTCCCCTAGTATCGTTGCCAAATATCACACATAAGTTTAAGTAAATTTCCGCCGTAACGTCGATTTATGAGCCGGAGATATGATGCATTGCTGCCCCGTTTGAGCGCGCTTTTGGTTTTTTGTCACAGATACTGGCGGAGGGAAGGCAAACCCCATTAGACTCCTGCGTATCTAGCAGTTTTTAGGAAGGTTCATTAAGCAATCTCTCTTCTCTAACAGTATTTTCTATTATTCTACATTTCTGTCTGCAGTAAATCATTTGAAATAAATATTCTCCTTCAGATATGCATTTGTAATAAAACCCACATTACATTGAAATAAAACTGTCTTTACTAACCTAATTAATCACATTTAGGAACTATAGGAGCTCAATGAATAATTTAAATTTAAATTTGAAGGTGAGTGATCACGTAAAGTGAACATAATTGTAAACATTTTGAATCTCTGAGTGTTGTTTCTATCCTCTTGACTTAACTTTGAAAAACAAAATCTTAGATTTTCCCCTTCTAATGTTTAAAGCTACAAATTAAGCATTATTTATTTCAGTCCATGTTTACTCGAATTTAAAAATGTAGCACTTTATATTCTTTGTAATTCTATTTTGAGAAGAATCGCTGTAAAGCTGTTGACTTAAATCTGCTGTAGAATGTTTTAAAAGTTAAAGTAAAACTATGTCATGCGAGTGCTTTTCTACTTGTTCTCAGTATTATCAATTTTCAGTAAAATTTTTAGCTTGTACTAAAATGAATTGTAATAAGACGTTCATACTTTCTCCTAGCAATGACACGCACAAAAAAACGGAATTTAAAGATAATAGTTTTTAAATGCTACAATAAAGTAATTACCTTACACTTGCTACTAATATAATAACTTCACACATTAAGCAAATTTTTAATAATATAAATAATTGAAGGCCGCTTTAGATAGAAAATTAAGGGCTAGAACAGTGAGTTTCATGTGGTTTACAACAAGCGTCCAGATTCTTAGGAATGTTTATGTAAGGCTGTAGAAGTCAAATGTTTTAGTAATTTTTCTGAATTATTTGCATTAAATGTGGAGATTTTTCTCGTCTCTCCCGACTTCTCGCAGTTTCTGCATCTCCCTCACTCACCTTTCTTCTATTTCCGTCATCATCGGCCTTATTCTCTTCTCTACATGCCAGATGATACTAGGAATTTGAAAACCAGAAATAACACTGCTTCATCTGCAGTTTTAGCCCAAAACATCAGCAATACAGAAATTGAGTTTCTACCGTATCCTTGCAATGCGATTAAAACTATGGCGTCTCTTGGTAAACAGTTTATGTGATGAGCAATACTGACAGCAATTAATTTAATAAACATGTGTTGTATTGAAATGTAAAAACAACATATTTTAAATAGCATATTTTTAAGTGTTAGAGCACATTTTTCTAAGAGAACTTATTAATAAGCTTGATTGTTTAATTATCTGATTTTTTGCCCTTGGAAAAAGTAATTGAAATACTGCATAGTACGTTTTCTGAGTACGGCGAAAGGAATTTCACACCTATATGAAGTTTCCTAACAATGGATTCAGCCATTCCTTTTGTTTTTCTGTGTTTACTTTAACGTCATATCGCGATCATGTGTTAGGAGATACTTCGTGGACCGATATGTGGTGGACAGTTAAGCTTCTATATCTCATCTCCGAACCCTACCATCTTGCTTTGTCACATGTCCATAGAGACGCCAGTGCTAGACAGTTGAATCTGTGCTTCTACATGTGCCAGGCAGATGGCATTAGGGTGTTGTCCAGTCTACCTAGTTTCATTATTTGTGGATAGATGACAGAGCATTCATCATAATGCCCATGACCGTGCTTCCAATTTGACTACTGTTTTAGACCTAAGGTGGGTCTTTGGGTTGTGGTATTAAGTGTCCAATGCGATATTTACCTTAGCAACTGAGGGAAACCACGGAAAAAACCCAGTCCGATTGGTGATCCCCTTGTTTCGAACCTAGAACCTCCCGAATGCGGACTACAGACATTACTATCAAGGTTATCTGGCTCGGTTCAGCTATCTTTGCGTGAAAAGAAAACTCTAGTCTTACAAACAGTAATGCGCGTGCGCACACACACAAACACATACGTGCAAGCACAAACACATACACTCACTTGCTTGCTCGCTCACTCAGTCTTTAAGATGCTATTTTTGGGTTCAGGGTGCATATATCAGCATCAACAGAAAAACAGCTGTGCTGCATTCAAATGACTTTTTTCAGCCATTGTCACTTATTTTTATAGGTAAACAGTGCGTACGTTATAATGCCGGGCCGCGGATCTCATTTGTGCATGCTCCGCGCACTGACTATTGCACGCTTTTCTATTCTGAAACTCCCGCGTTACTCATTCACGAGTGGTGAATTATGCGCTATAATGAATACCATTTTGTTGTAAGTTGTATTGAAAGCTGTGTGCATCTGTACTGAGACATTCACGGCCTCTTCCGATGAAATTTCCTTTCACACTCATAAGTTCTTGCATAATTTTCGGCAGTTTCCTTACTGTATTGTCTTTAAGAACGAGTTTGATGTGGAGATTGCTTCTATAAGCTTTATTTTTTTGGGTTCCCTCATATAGAAGTCAAACACAGTAAGATTCTCGAAGCGGAGCGGGGGGGGGGGGGGGGGGGGTAAGCATAATCGTTTGAAAATCACCTTTGTCTTCCAAGGAGTTTGGAAGAGTATGCACTGTGGCAGTAGCTTGTTGGAAATATCCGTTTTCTCTCTCGTTATTTAACAGCGTTTGAAAAAGGATGATGCAAGAATATCTGTGCGGTACCTATCGAGGGATTGAAGCGATAATCAGATCGTTAAAAGTCAGATGTTATGTGCTGTGTTTGGAAGTTCCATGATATGTGAATGATGACAGTGTTTCGGAACACTCATGGTGTTTATGAAATATAGCCAATAAATACGCTAGTGTGATACTTTGGAAGTGGCTAGTGCCACAAAGGAGCTATATGAAATACATTTTCAACTTTTAAAGGACTGTTAAACAAATTCTTTTGAGCTATTTTGATAATATAAAAATAACGATGAAAATGTTCGTGTCGGAAAGAAATCTGATTAAGTATTTGCTTTTGAACTGTGTGGTTATTATTATTTCCGTATGTAAATTAAACTTGGTAGTTATGGAGTGTTTGAATATGTAAGTATTATAAAACTGAATGCAAAAATACCCAAGCATCTTTATTACAAGAGCTACCCAAATGAGATATTAAGGAACTAATACAATTTCGGGATTGCTTTAGTCGTATCAGTGCAACACCAGAGCTCTTGAGCGGAAGAATGGGTTTATCTTGAAAAATTGTTTAGATAGGCAACAAATTGATGCTATTGAAACCTTAGTTTAACAGTCCTCCTCATTCCGAGGGTAGTCAGTCCGACTAGCCTGAAAATTCCTCTGTTTTTCTGCTATGGACTGGACACCCGTTTTATTTGTACAAATGCTGCATTCTCTGCCGTGATGTTTTCAGGACTAGTGTTGATATTACACTCGTGTGGCAAAAAACTATATCGCTGCTTCATGGAGAAACGTACGTTTGTACGATTAAACGCCTGGTCCCATCCCGATATAAGTGAATTAAAAAAAAAAAAAATTAAATAGACCATGTTTGGATAGTATGCTCCCCCGTTTTGGTCTAAACCGCTCTGCACTGACCTGATTGTGTGGAATAATTGGTTTCACTCGCTAAACTCTGCTATATTTTCTTCTGCTTTCGTAATCCTCTGTGTAAACTGTGTCCTGCTCTGGCTAATTTTGGATCAGTTATTCTGTGGATGTACATTTACCTAGATTTCTCTTGCAGATGTGGTTAATTTAATAATTTCAGAGTAAAATGCTACCAATGATATAAAAATAATGATAATTGAACTAAACCATGTGCATTATCTGCTGAGATTGATGCCGCAAACCAAGCTTTTATGCACAGAAAGCTTTGTGCATGTAACTTCCTTACTCAGTTTTGTTTTTTCACGTTATATTTGTGATTTTTATTGGACGGCATGCAATACATGAGCCTCCCAGGTCCATGGCGTGAATCTCTCATGTAACCTTGACTACGTTAGGTATTGTCTTTACATTTGTTTGGGTAAAGCGCCAAATTTTGTACGGTTCGTATATGTAGTACAGTGAATAGTAGAGGTTTAATGTAGCACGGTAATTTGAGGGTTTAGTCATAGAACGTTAACCCTAAAAACGCAATCTTAAAGATGTAAGGAAAGAAGGATTCAATGATTGTTTGTTTAATATTAGTTTATTTCCCTATGAATACAACGTGACAAAGGGCTTACAAGACACAGAAAATTATAATATAGTGTTCTAGAATTTTAACTCAACTAGTTCACTACACATTAAACTTTACAGAGTGTTCTCGTGCCTTAATAGCATTTAAATCCTTTGCTTAAAATCGAAATTCAATATTAATCAAC
>CM060962.1:158411680-158496680 GCA_030765045.1 Tenodera sinensis
AATTTTGCTTTATTACTACCTTTACTTAGATCGTAAGTGGAATCAATTATTTCAGATATATTAAAGTCACCTGTAATAATTATATGTGAGCTAAATTTATCAAGATTTTGTTCTATCTGATCAAAATATTCTTTGAATGAATTTATATTAGTATTTGGAGGAAAATAAACTGTATTTACAATAAATTTAGTACCTTAGTAATAAAATTTTATCCAGATTGATTCATTGTTGGTGTCAAGAAAAGAGATTTTTTTCAGGATTAAAGGCTGATTTAATTGCTATTAACACTCCGCCGCCAGGGTTTTGTGAATTTCTGTCTTTCCGAAATACAGTATATCTGTAATTGAATAGCTCAGAGTTATGAATACCATCTAGCAACCAAGACTCAGTTATGCTAATTACATCATAGTTTTAAGAAATTATACTAGTGTAAAATTCAACAGTTTTTGTTCTCAGTCCTCTGACATTTTGATAGTAAATATCTAAGAACTTTGTTTTACTTATTACGAAGCGTAAAAGTCACAATCTAATTACTCGTAGGTTCACTACATTTCTTGATGTCTTCTTCCGTAGTTACGTTGACAACTGACGAAGAGTGTTCTTTCCTCATGAATATTTTTGCATTTCTCGTCCACAGATACTTTATGTTGGCAGATCTCCGGATTTGCCTGCATTTAGCAAACAAACATCTTCGAGTTGGGCAGAGACTCTCGTTGATGTAGACAGGATTGCTGAACGTAAACCCTAGGTCCAAAGTGGACAGATTCCTTTTGACACGCCGTCTTCCTAGTATTTCTTCTTTAGTTGATCTTCTACAGAACTTAACGACGATTGGACTAGGTAGCTGAGACGAAGGATTTAAGTTTAAGCGATGACAAACATCAATATCATGATCTTCTATTTGCACATCAAGAGTTTTGCAAATGGTTTTAATCACTTCAGTGGTGTTCTCCAGGGGTTGAGAAGGCACGCCGTGAATTTCCAGCATATTAATTCTAGAGTACTGCTCAAGGTCTTCCAGACGTTCCTTTAATTCCTTGTTTTCCTTATGCAATGCTAAATTTTCATTTCTGACCTCTTCCAAGATTTTTAGGGTTTCTTCTAGCTTTTTGGAGTGTATTTCTTGATTTTTTAAACCAGTATCAAGTTTTTCATGCCAGCAATCAATTGATTTTCCCAGAGCAACTTCTAGTGTTCTTTGAGACGCTTTTATCGCAGTTATGTCATTTTTGATCAGTTGTAGTATTTCCATAATCCCTGAACTTGATTCTTCTGTAACTATCGGGGAAGCCAACGGCGCTGCATCACCTTTCCTTCTAGTACAGTTTGCACACTTCATTGATGTGGAACCTTGCTTGAGAAAATCTAAATCTTCTTTTCTAATATTCAAACATTTTAAATGGGCTGTTCGGCCACATTCGACACATTGTAGTTTGTCTGTCTTCTCACCTCTTCCAGAGAATTTTATATTACACACGTAACAAGGATCCATTATTAAAAGCTGGTGATTGAATATTGCGCCCGTAGAACAGCTGATTATGCGGAGTTGAGGATGTCTTGTTCAAGGTTACAGTGCAGTAATATGATTTTGTTGGGTTGGCAGTTTTGAAATATGTCGATGGTGTTTTGTTACTCAGTGGATCAGCAGGGTCTGATTATTAATGCGAATTCCTATCTCACTTTCTTGCTGCAGCTTAATAATTATTATATTAGAGTGCTCATAAATACGTTCCTGCCTTAGAGTATTGTTACTTAAGTCATTAGTACATACGTGATAGAAGTAATTGATGGATATCCAAGAGCTCCTCACTACACGTCTTCAGTGCACCACTACCAACCTCAACCAATATACAGATTATTGTGTAAAATGTACAAAGAATCACGAATAATTTTTGAACTAATATCTTCTATAACGCTTAACTGCAAATTCAAAATGTCGGAATAAATTAACACTAAATTTAGTAATAACTTCACGAGCACCAAAAAGTGATTAAGCACTTCTCAATTACAAATTTTCTATTTGTCTCATAAATAAGGAATGCAAGGCTCAAAATGTAGTTATTTTCCCTTATAAATTTCCTTAATTTGGTCTAGATATACCTTTTTAAATCGGACTGTAGGGTTAAGAATTAGTCCTCTATTTTGCGTATGCCAATGACAATTACGTCTATTATTTCATGAAAATAACTTAGAAAATATGTTATCGACGTAAATATAGCCATTTTGAAACCATCGCAATATATACGTCTCAATAAATCGTAACTAATTATTCCTGGATATAAAATCTTCTTACTAATGTTTCCACAAGCTAGTATAGGTATATCTTCTCAACTTTAGTGAACAAGAAACATATATATATATATATATATATATATATATATATATATATATATATATATATATATATATATATGTCACCAAGTAATACCTATAATTACTAACAAAGAACATCTAAGTAGAACTCCTTATAGCAGTATCGTGAAAATCAAAGTTTTGTCATCGCCTATAGTAGGCTTTGATCCATAGTCAAACCTTTTAAAGCTGGATGCTATATGAAGGCTTTAAAATGCACAGTTAAGGTATAAAAAAGTGAATCACGCCTTCCATTTGAGAAGTTATAAATATATAGAAGGATTGGTGTTTCTTTAGACTTATTCAATTTCAGTTATATTGGATTATAATATCGGCCACACTCTTCGGCATTAACCCGCTCATCTAAATCCATCAGAATATGTTTTCGTTGTCAAAGGTAATGATTTCATCTTTCGGCTGCTCCCATTAAGCCATGTTATCCCCAGTACGAAAATACCTTGTTAATTTCTCGAAATATACACTTTTATTTTGTGTTATCGTTACTAATGCCGGCAATAACCACACCGTAATCTCAACCTGTTTACAGATCTTTGGTTTTTTGTTGGTTTCCTTTTTGGTTTCGAGCGTCTCAAAAGCTCTGTAAAACTAAGACACCCTAGCTGACAGCCAGAGAAAGCAAGATGAAAATGCTTTCCACGTATTGTTTATACATTTACAGTGTTTTATATTTTCTTCCTCATTTGAATACCAAAGCCAAGCACTCAGCTCTTGTTCTGAGTCAAAGAGTAGGTGTATTTTATGTAAAGAATATCACTCTTTTTCGCTTAACAGAAAGAGCTGACGTTTGCATTACGACTGGATTCAAGCTGTCATATAGTTTTCTATTATGGTCTTTTCACGCAGTGTTCCGATGGATGGACTCAGCACTTCATGACAGGGGCATTTCTCGGCCGTTGGGCACCTGCTTTATACCGCCTTTGTTTCAGCGAAAATGTGGCGTTTCTTTTGCTTTTCTCAGTCGACAGCGAGAGATCCCTTTCCCTATTTCATTATTTCGTAAAATACCTCTACGTCTCTTTCACATTGCCAGTGAGCGCTTTCCGCAGAGAAAATAACTAACAGAAATGGAGGAAAGTCAAAAAACATATTCCAAGATTTATTTCAGCTCCACCATAGATTTTAAATTTTAACGCATTTCTGTATTTTCTAACCACAACGCCTTCATACAAGGTCACCGATATGCTGGCCTCTCATTTTTACTGTTATTCATGCACATATAAAAGTAAACGTTTAATGCGCTTCAATAATTCAGATACCTATGTGGTTTCCACGGGAGAAAATATAGTTTCGAGCGCATGATAAGCACAAAGAGAAGTCACTTGTTTGTGTAATATTAAACCCATTGCTTACGGTTTAATTACTACTGACGCTAGGAAAATAACATCTACTTGAATCTTTTATTATATGACGCTCTTCGTGCAGTTGCAAAACAGTGCATGAACACAAATTACATAACTCTTACATACAAATTATCACGATATTATTTCTAGAGACAAAATAAACACTCTAAGTACAATAAAAAATCTTGTATGTAAAAATATTTCATTTAGTGTTCTTCCAAATTACAGCGGTTGTTCATATTGCGTTTCTGAAACAAACTATATTCATCATTGATAATGAATTGCTCTTCCACAGAAGGGTGTGTGTGGGACAGGCGTTAAAACTAGAATCAGACTGAACAATGAAACGTCAGTCTGAATTTGAACCAAGAATCTTCCATTTTCGCGGTTATTCCAACTGAGCTCAATGGCGATACGTCGGTAACGTTAATTCCCCAACTGACAGGAACTGTTTCCTGGTGAACAACAAGATATCTAAAATCATACTTCAGATAACAGTCGTAAGTACTTCAAGTGCCAAATTTGATAGGTAATCTCTATTAGGTCAATCAATTATAAGTAATTGCTCTTGTGACCAACAAGTGTTGAAGGGTGGAATAAGATTAACCCTTTTAATCATAATTAAAGAATCAGTGTATTAATATTTTGAGTTATGCTTGGCTTTTGTATCTATTTTATGACCTTTTGGCAACAGGCCCTCTGATCTGAGAAATTTTAATGGAATGAACCATCATATATTTTCAGCGAAATCCATTATTCTGTGAAAAGGAAAATCTACGAACCTACTTTATCTACTATAAATTTAAATACCATCTGCAGCAGATAGAAAGAGGTAGAATAATTATGGGACCATGATGAACCATACATCGGCATTTTGTAGGCACCTGAAAGATCTTCCAACTTCCCATGATAAATATCACTGATATTGTAGGGGCTCCATAGAAATCTTGTAATACAACACCTATAACACCTAACACTTCAGGTGTACAATTTAACAACTAATGCTGCTTCATATATATTCGTTCCCATGATCAGATCTGCAGTAACATATAGTTAAAAAGAAGAAATGGGAAAGAAAAGTGTGTAACATTAGTCTGCAATATACTATCTGTATATAGTGTATGTTCCAAGAAAACAATGACAACGCTTAGTATGTTGTGCGGGATAGCAAACTGATCAATTTTCATTTACAAACCCATGTCCAGAAATACACGGTTAGGGTGCTGGAGAGCGTTAAATTTTGAGAACGAACGGTTGTGACAATTTGTTAACATTCATTTTGGCGTCTTAATACCGAAGGTATACAACCCTTTTGTCATCTGTGTACTGGGATGAACGATCTGAGCACAATAACATTTCTACGCATGCGCTAAATTCATCCATAGTCATTGATCCGCATCCTACTGCGTTACTTGTGTAGTTTCCAGTACAGCAACGTTTTTCCAATAGCAGTACACAGCTGCTGAAATGGTCGACTTGAGCTCCGGTACACTTTGATGGAAATGTGCGGAATCAGCTCAACGTCGCATATCCAACTAGATGGACAGGTACAGGCGGACCAGTTCCTTGGCCAGCACGGTCACCAGATCTGACACCTCTCGACTATGTTTTGTGGAGTTGTATGAAGGGTGTGGTTTATGACACTCCTTTAACGTCACCGGAGGACCTTATGGCTCGAGTCCACGGAGCGATTGAAAATCTTCAAAGAAAATCGAGTGCATTGGGTCATGCGTATGAGGCTTACCACCGCCGATATAGGCCCTGCAATGACGTAGGAGGTACACAGTTCAAAGCTCGTTAGTAATCTAGACAGCTTGATGCTGGGTTTATTGACAAAATGTGAAATTAGACCCACTTCGATGCGCTACAGCGTCCAAACCGCGCATTTCCGGACAGGGATTCCTATTTGAAAACCGATCAGTTTGCCGTCCCGCACAAGATATTAAGCGTTGTCGGTAGTTTTGGTACACACTGTATATAGTTCAGGTGATGCTAAATTAGAAGTTTTGTTCCTAGGAGGAGAAGGCACATCAACATTTTTGGTTTCCTCTTCTTTTTGAATTTAGGAATATAAAAATCTATATACTTAGATCCTTCTGCATTAGCCATTAAGGGTTCATTTGCTTGTTACGTGTAATTATCTATGTAAATTCTAAACTAGCTTCTCATTTAAACCTTATAACTTTAGTTTATATCACTCGTTACACCTCAATATTCATTGTAGCCTATTGCACAATTTACACCATTTAGTTTGTACTGCAGTATGGTATGATTTGTCAAATTAGACACCCTAACATTTTCGAAAGTTTGTATCTAAATTAAATATTAGTAATTAGGCATAAGTATATATTAGTTTAACTAAACACGTGCACACAATATGCAAACTATAAATGTGTATGTTATTTTGTACCTATACATGTTTTGCCTTGTCTAAAATGACATCTGGTTATCGCAGGAGGTTGCTTTGACTCGTAATGTCGTGCTATTGAAAATTTATATTTTAACGTTCAATAGGTTTAACTGTTATTTCAATTAGAAGATACTAAACTTCCTCGTGTTTACATCAATTTTTCAAAAACAGACTTTTTACCTAAACAGTAACAATCAGTATCACCGTCAGGTATGTGTACAGGTTTGAAAACCACATGAAGAAAGTTTCTTCTTTAACAAGGGCTTGAAACTCAAACAGAAATTGAGAAGAAGGCGGATGAGTGAATAATTACTTATTATCATGCTGATAATAAATAACGTCTTTGTTAACGGTTGGCTGGCTTGGATGATAAGCAAAAAGTATGCAAGTGTGGCAACATGAGCGTTGAAACAATCCCGTCTCTTTGCCTTGTACGGATCATTAACTTTACTGCTTTTTGATAGGCGGACGTTGCTTCTTCCTCGGTGCAGCAAAGTTCACGAATTGCTGCTCCCTGTTTTTTAACAATCAATACGTACCCTTCTTCCCTCCAGGGATTATCCGACGCTCGGAACTTAAAACCTCTCTGGTACATAGCGTGAAAACTACCGGATTACTTTAATCTCTTTTTACAGTCCTCATCTACTTTACTCGCTGCGCCAACGTTGACTTAGAGAATAAGCTGCAGATGTTGGAAATTAAAAGTATTTGAGTACCTTCCGCTGTGTTGGTGTCTATCTACCTAACAACGTACCTACATTTCTCACTTGGGATTTTTCTGAACACTTTACACTTGACGGAGGATGGAGAATAATCAGAAATTAGAGTAAAGACCTAATTGTCACTGTCATATCTGGGAAATAGCAGCTCTGTAAACTTTGATATTTTCTCTTGGGTTTATAAATCCAAATAAGGGAAATTCTTCCATTGCAGCTGCTACTTACAGCATTATTAACCTCTGAAGACTTCTAACGAGGGAAGCATATATTTCTATCATGCCGAAACGTCAGTTGGGTTTAATGAGAACTCTACAAAGCCTACCGTTTGGGTTATTAACTACGTCTCTTTAGGGACATCGTATTAAAATATTTGCACTGACCTACCTGATGATTTAAACATACTGACCCTCACATGGCAAGGCATTTGCAACTTTCTTGAAACTTGGTACATTCCCTAATTTCTCACAATTACTATGCAATATTTTTTGCATACAAAGTTTAATCAGACATTTTATATAAAACTTTAAGCTACTTTATGTGGAATGCACAAGCAAAGTCGTACCCGAGGTATCATTTATAAATAAAAATTTCCCTTTATGATATAATTTTAAGTTATTTCAGTGAAATGTTGTAAGTAGTTTCCTAAATATATGCTAACTGAAAGGTGTTCTGCAGTGTTCACTGTAAGAGACCTGTGCTATACCACCAATCTCAATTAAGTATAGCAAGATCACGCTTTTCGATAATATTGAGCAAAAGCTATTTTTTAAAATTCCATTAATTTTAGAAGATCATTTCTTAGTAATCTTATACTATATCCCAATAACACACATCTAAAATCTCTTAAATTTTCAAAGTCGCAATGAAAGGAGTAGTTCTGATAATGCGGAAGAAATTTTTATTTAAAATGCATAATTCAGGAATGGCTGAGCACGGAATTTATTTACCATTATCAGAGTTCCTACAGTTTCGTTTACAAAACCAGAGACTTCTTTTGAAAAATGTTTCTTGGTTACAAAATCAGAAAAATGTAAAGGAGATAATTGAACATTATTGAATACATTAGCTGCGCAGTCGGGCAACAGAGTAGGACTCAAGATGTAAATGTTTGGTTTCCAAATGCCACCTCTGCTGCTATGCATTCGTTCACTCCTAAGACGAGTGAAAGTTCCAAGTAGGCCAGCCTCGAAAACTGGCTTTGCTATGTGCCTGTGTGTTTGTTATCAACTACTTCAACTAACCGGGGGGGGGGGGGTTCTTTCAAGCTTTCCGAGATCTATTCAGGCAGGTAATCTTTACGACCTTCCACTCTACACAAATGCAATGTTGCCAAACGTATTTATACAAATTTATCCCAATAGACATACAGGAATACAATTATTTAGTCTAATTTTTGTGGCTAAACTGCTATTTTAGCAACAAGTGCAAACGACACAAATAAGTCATCTTTTAACGCTGTATCTTTCTGTGCTAATTACACAAATAAACGATAAAGGAGTGATGACATATTGGTAATCAAGCCTTCCAACCATCTTATTTTTTTTATTTATTCAGCCACACAGAATACAGGAAAAGGGTAGACGAGCCTATATTTCAGCTTAACGCCAAGAAGTCGCCGTTAAACTCTGCGCATTGATACCCTAAATACCGCGCGCACGCGCGCGCGTGTGTGTAATATACACTAGCTGCTGAACTTAGAATTCAATCGGCCTAATATTTCTGCAGAGGCATATAACCGCTGTCGGAGAAGCTGTGGCCACCAAGGCATTCAGGTGTGAACATGACAATCTTCACGTCTCAGTAACAAACGGCGGTCTATACGCCACGTGTCCTTCCAAAAACTCTCTCAAACTGTGCTGTGTTTGGTTGATATTCACGTTCCGTGAAATCTGTAATAGCAGTGCTACTTGCTTTATGGCTAGCGTAAGACAACATGAAATTGTCAAGGGGTGTTATGATTCCCTGCGAATGTAAATAACAACTTTATTTGTACGAAATGTAGTGACATCAATGTGCAAGTGTAATAAATATTAACACCTGTGATTTTTTGCCTCATTTTACCCCGTGTGAGATTGCGAGACACGTTAATTGGTTACGTTTTATGATTAAAGTCGTTATTGCGTTAGTACACTTCGAATTCAACGCCGTGCCGGTTAGCAACTATTTCGCTGCATATATTTTGCGTTTAATCCCTCTTCTCCCCCCTTGGATCCTTGGATAAGACACTCGCTTAAAGAAAATTGACTCAAACAATGACGCCATCACACACTTTGAAATGAACACGGTGTTGAATGTTCATTTGAAAGTGTATCCTGACGTCATCGTTTGAGGCAATTTTCTTTAAGCGAGCGTCACCTCTAAAGGAAATAGCGTAACATAGAACACCTATAATGAAGTTGCCTAGTTAACGCAGCGTTTACTCCGAAGAGAACTAATACGGAAACAACATTAAACATAAAGGTAAATGGTGAAGGTTTACAGACAGAGGGGGACACCTCTCTCACTTCGACCTACTCAGATCTATGGTGGCTACCACGTCCCAGGAAGCAAGGATGAAATGAGGGAACCCAAGGTGCCACACAGGGTCGCAGCTAGACAGGCCACAGAGACGCGGGGAAGTCCCTAACAAGTGCTGAGATCTCTTCATCCCGGCGCCAGGCCGCGCCAAACAGCCAGCACACCGCAGGTCCGGTATCGCACTGAGCGTCCCCACCTCGGCGGAGGACAAGATCGGCCAAATGCCACGTAGCACCGAGAACAGCAGTTACCATGCGCAATCATCCGCAACATCTGCCCGACACTGCCAACACTACACGCCTGGCAGTACACCTGAAAGATGATAAGGAAATGGAATGAAGGGAAATGATGGAAAGGAAACTGTGATCTGAAATAATGCACTACAGCATTTGCCTAAGTGACATGGGGAATCCACGCAAAAACCCATGTCAGAGTGCGCGGCCACGGGAATCGAACCCGCGACCTCCCGAATGCGGGCCACAGACGTTACCGCCTGAGCCATTCCACTCGGTAACATAAAGGAAATCAAATAACCTGCCCCGTGAAGTTACACAGCGTAATATAAAACAAAGAAACACGTTAATCTTTCTTGCGTAACTCTGCCAAAGTCCATTCATTTCGCAGAAATAATGTTTTTGTTTACCTTCACAAAAGGGAGTCGTGTTCTAATTATGGTTCAGTTCTCACTGCCATATGCTAGGATTGGAACAGTTAGAAACTTATAAAGTCTTAAAATTGCATCTATCCTGGGTTTAACCTAACTCCGCACCACAACTCTGTCTGGGCCAAGAACTACCGCCCGGCCACAGCATCCCACATCTGTGCACAGTACAGGCGTGGGTGCAGTACTATAGGTGGAACATGGTCAGTGCCCCGGCCCCTTCCGTCTTCGCAACCAGGGGTCGCTAATCACGTAGCTTCTCACTTGGTCACTCTGGGACCTAGCGAGGCTGAGTGCACCCCGGAACAGGTCTACAGCGGGAGAAAAATTCCTACGCCGTTGCCAGAAATCGAACCCCAGTCTTCCCTTGCTAAGCAACAGCGTCACCACCGCACTAAGGAGACAAACCTATTCTGGCTTTGTTTATTATTATATAAATTACCCAGACTGTTATCGTGGTCAGTTCTTGAATAATTTTTTTTTTTTTTAAATAAGAGGTTAGATGCGAGTCACTTACTTACCTTCACGGGAACACTGGCACACAGCAGCAGAGACGACAATCAGATGTTGTATACCTTGCTCTCATGTTTCTGCGCTCTAGCAATAGAGCTACTACAAAGTAAATTATAACGTAGTGTCAGCCATATGCATTACTCTATCAATCTCTGAAACTGTTTTCGCTTAATTTGTTTGTCTTTCTTCTATTAGCAACATTTCTCCTTCTTCTTCTTCGCCTGAATTACTAACATTTTCATTATCTCTCGCGAAAACAATGGCAATGACATGCCCCCATACCACACAAAACTTTGCAGTCAACTGTACTTTGTGTTTTCTTCGAAACATAGCATAGGGAGGCAGAGCTGCTTGTTACGTAATATAAACTGCCTGCTGACCCGTTTAATAAGGGTAGGCTAGCTCATTGGCTCTTCGCTGAAAGTCATTCGTCAAGAACAAACGCGCAGCCTGTACCTTCGGACCTGGAATTGTCATACGATTGCTTTCGTTAGGTTTTATACATTATCTCTCCCTCTCTCTTTCACACATCGATACATTCAGACTGAGGGGAGGATAGGCAGAGGGGAATCGAACCCGAGACCCCGCGCACAGCAGGGAAGTGCCCTATCCACTGAGTTATGAGGCCATTCCAGTATTGTGATTTCGCACTTCAAAAGGTCTGTGCATAGTACTACAAATATATTGCGACATCGGGCTCCGCGCACAACAAAGGACGAACGGGGCTAAGCTACTTAACACCACATGCCGTGCCGGCGAGCGGGCAAAGACGTTCAAGATCAGGCTGCCTCGCGCCACTGCTGTGTGCACATGACAGTCAACAATCGAAGCTGCAGAAACAAAGAGATTCCGAGAGAGTTCGAATTCGCGAGATCTCTAGCTGCGTTATTTCCAGTGCGTGTTGTCTGGAACTCGGGAAAGATCTATGTGAAGTCATCCTCAGTATATAAGGAGGCCAGAGAAAAGCAGAAGTGTAAGTTTTGGAGTTGAGTTACGGACATAACCCGGTCAGTGTGTCAGTGAGTGTGAGGCAGCTGCGTGTGTGTGTCGTCGTACTGGTACGTCGTAAGAAGATTCAACGAGCGTCGCGCGTGATTTTAACGTAGTAATTAGGGTATGAGAGACAGAGGAAGTGAAGAAACACACCGAAAGGACTGAGCAAGGTTATTAGAAGAATAGCCCGAAAGACTGTAGATTGTGTTAGTAACGAGAAGAAAATTGTGTATTAGTGGTAAAGTTTTAGAAGACAATAAAGTGATAGAAAAGAAACCTGACTGGATTTTGTCGGTTTGTCACAAAATTGCAATTTAGATACTTGTGTGAGAAATATGGGTTTATGAAATCTTACCTGAAGAAGTAACGACGCCGTTGCAAGATAAGTATGGTGATGAATTTGCCACCTTCCCAAGCTTACTGGATTTTTGTATCGATTTTGTTTTCCTTAGAGGCTATGAGCCACTTAAGGAAATCCTATGAAATAGGGATACTATGTTACTCGCATGAATGCTGAAATAAGTCCCGCAAAAATACGAAAGTATGATTTTTATCAGGACCTTTCGAACAATAGATAGGCATGCACGAAAATATACCAGTAATGTAAAGTATTGCCTTGAATATATTTAAAAGCTGTAGGTTCTGAAGATAGAACAAGAAATATTAATAAATTAAAACCTTAAGAGATTTTAAATTTAACGTTCCAAGACGAAAAAAAGATAAACCGAAATCCAAAGACAAAGGAAAACATGCACAGAAGTGAAAATAGATGAAAAAAGTTTTTAAAAAAACCTTCCAAAAGATAAATTTACAAACCAGAGTATTTAAAATAATGAAAGAACTCAACAAAACATTAAAGGATGCAACATATCTAAATACATGTAAATGTAAAGGAATGGAAGTAACAAAATAAAGGCTGTTTGTGGAAGAGGAGACGAAATATAATGGCACGGCGCAAGGGACTGCAGACAAGCAAGAAGCTCTCACTTGCTGAAGATCTGAAAGACCGCTTCTTTCCGTAAGCCAAACCGTAGTAGCTATTTCTGGTAATTTCCAATTGAGAACACGTATACAGTAGGTAAGCGATCCTGTGCTTAACAATGGATTTGTTCAGTTATCTTAATTGTTCCCGTCTGCAAGGTGTTTGTCCTAAATACAGCTTTTCCCATTTATTTCCAAGAAAATGATGTTTTTTTGTTTGAATCCGGCTTCGCAAGTGTTTTATACGTCGGGATAATGAAGATTTAGGAGGCACTTGGAAAATCCCTTTCCAGCAGTGCTTATGTACACAATAGGTTCCTGCATGGTATTTATGTACAAGTAAGCCACCATGCCTCTCTATCAGGTCCTTAGCAATAACAATAATAACAAAACGACTGAACAGCGGGATTAGAAAACCGCTCTCTCCGTCCTCCGTGCCAGCTTTATGCCGAACAAGATGGCGAACGTGACAAAGCGTTAAACTTATGTAGGTACGTTCGAGAGGTAGAATTGGAACTGAAAACTTCAATTACACAGCCGGGATTTGAACCACACACCTTCCGCTTGAACGTGCGGACGCTCTAACCATTAAGCTACTGTGACAACCTGCCAGAATGACATTGAATTCTCCAAACGATTCATAATTCTCCCGGTAGGCCACAAAGGGAGTCTTACATCAGGGACAAATACCCTAAGGACGACTTACTATTGTCAGTACTTAATGTCCCACAATTAAATAACCTTTAGATAGTAATTATTATTTATTTATTCCAAAAAACCTATTGCTAGTGATTTTAAACACGCAAGCCGTGCGTGGACAATGTTTGAGAGGTAGAATCGGAACTTCAATGCTACAGCCGGGATTTGAACCACAGAGCTGCTTTTACGCGCTGAGGCCATAACGATTAAGCTACTCGGACAACCTGCGTCCGCGGACGCTCTAACAAAGCGGAAGGTCTGTGGTTCTAATCCCGGCTGTGGCATTAAATTTTTCAGTTCTGATTCTACATCTCAAACATTGTCCACACACGGCTTGTGTGTTTAGAAACACCAGCAGTAAATTTGTGGGCATAAATAAATAATAATTAGGTAGGTTCGTTTCGAAAAGTCGTCCTCATTCTGCTGGCGTCCTCCAAAGCTATAGCCCCTGCAATTCTTCAAGTGTTTTTATCGTAATCATATTGATAAAGAATGTAGAATAAATAAGTGGATTTCAAAATTCACATACATGAGCTAACTTTAATAACGCTTGAGGATATGCGGCTGAAACCAAATTAAATTAAAAGGTATAACAATTTTTATATCTTAACATATTTTCAACATAAAATCTCTGCTCCTATTTCAAATGTTTGGCCCAGAGAATAATTGAAATTAACAAGTAAGTTACCTGAAGAGTTTTAAAATAAATTAAATGCACAAGAACAACTATTTGAATATTCTTAGATGCTTTTTGGTTGAATCATATCATGAATTTCATATAGCGAATGGTAATGGATACATGACTATTATGTGTTTGTATGTCTGTAGGCCAGCACTCAGAAATTAAAGGTGTTTATTGCAATAGAGGCTAAAGTAACATCCTTATGGACCGGTGCCGTGTTGGGTTTGCATTAGGGAGGTCTTGGGTTCAATTTCTGTATGTCTGGCCATTCTGACTGAGGGTTTTATCGTTGTTTTCCCGGATTGGTAGGCGAATTCTTGGGTGATTTACTTTCTACCAAGAATTTTCTATCATCATATTCTTTCATGTTTTTCACTTCACTTGTTTCAAAACTGCAGGATCAGGTGACGGTGGTTGGTATGCTGAGGCAGAGCGGTGAAATTTGAGCTGTGGGGTTTCCGTGTTGCGAGTGGCTTAGGCAAAGATAGCGTCAGGATTGGGACCATATTGTAGTGTTAAGGATGTTCTGGTGCACATCGTTGTGCGGATCTGGTCACCCCTAGTCTGTCCCTCATCATTACTTTAGAAGCAAACGGCCCACTATAGTCTACTTGCGGTAATGTGCTTTTGTTACTACTCCTAGCATCCTTACTCAAGCCTTTGACCAAATAAATTAATAAGGATATTTACGTGTTTCGGTCTGTTTTCCCATAAATTACAAATAGTATTTTTAAGAGGTATGCAGAGGAATAAATGTAAGTACAATAGAATTGTACATGTTTATGCATATGTAACATAAATTATTGTGCCCTGTCTGATTTAAGGTATTATTAATGTTGTCAATACCTACCATCGTCAATAAAGACAGCTGCAACAATACCATATATTTCTCTCAGGTTTTTTTCGGTTCTGTCTGTGTTTTGCTGTAAATCTCTCATATCCAGTAAAGAGTGCACCTTCCAGTTTGGAGAGCAGGAGTACTGAGAATAACAAGCAATATGTCTGGAGGTACTTCCTGCACCAGATTTTTCGGAAAGAGGATGGAGTAACAGAAAATCTTAAGCCTTCTAAATTATTTTTAGGGATAAGTGATATACTTACCAAACATTATTACAAGGGAACCTTTAAATGACTGGTGAAATTACGTGGGTCCCAGGCTACCTTAGGGGTGGCAGATAAATATGTGTAATTCGTATTGTTAGAAAATAACACCATATACAGGAGTGCGTTTATTCAGTGGAAAATAAAGATTATCTTTATACTGTTACACTCTATTATCACAGGCTAAACACGTTAATTCAACTGCCTTTTATGTCACGTCTTTGCTGAGAGGCAGAACAAACCACTGACCTCTCTCTGGCTAGAATTTCCCCGTGGCGTTCTGCAACTCTTTTAACGCACGAAGGTATATCTACTTATGGCGATGCCGGGTGAAGTGGGCCACTTGGTATATAGTTGTGGTACATATTATTTACTATGATTCCTTGGATACCTCCTGAGATAGCCAATTTTATGTGCGAAATTGAGAAAGCTATGCA
The DNA here is from genome assembly GCA_030765045.1 of Tenodera sinensis. NCBI lineage: Eukaryota > Metazoa > Arthropoda > Insecta > Mantodea > Mantidae > Tenodera > Tenodera sinensis. The sequence goes on from CM060962.1 coordinate 158,427,107, forward strand.
GTAGTAAAAACACCTGTTGATATGGGTCAGCGTTGTCTCTACCAACTTTTGACTTCCCTGGGTTTTAAGTCTTTATGCGTCTGCAAAACTTAAAATGCTTATTACGATGCAACTTTTAATTATTGCCATAAATCACGACAATCAGCCACAATAGGCTTTTAAATCTACTTTGTAATGTTTGGTCTAAATGATGAGCTGATAACTTCAAATATGTGCACACATTTAAAAAAATTAGGAACATACATAAGGAAAGAAAATATTAAACATGTTTCCCATGTGACAGCTGTTTACAATACTTCTGTTTAATTGGTTCAATATGGCGCTAAATAATTAAACTTCATGGTAAAAGTCTACATAATAATTTTTGGGAAAGGTTTGAAACGATGTATTAGTAATGTTCATATGTAAATATCTAACTCAGGGTAAACGATAAAATAAAGTATGTTTTAACTTGTCTAGTTGTTATAACTCGCTGATGGCTCGGGTTAATTAATTATTCTAACACCAGTGGTTGTGGATTATTAACTAGGCGTTTCAGTCAAGATGTTTAGCACATAGTTTTACCAGTCTAGACTTTCTTTACTGAGTATTACTTAAATCTGCCATTTTCCAATGTTTCCCATTCCCTTGTCTCCCCAAATGAAATTATGTTTATTATAATTACTGTTTACTTTATGAGCCAGATATTCAAACTGACCAATTCAATTCACATCCCGGGTTGATTTGAACCAATCACGGTAAACTATCACTGAACTCATGTCAGTGCAAGTGTTGATCCTCAGATGTTTCGAAATGGCCGCACATGGTTTTCAATTTTTTTTTAATTGTGAGGTAAAGAAACGAAGAAAACTTTATTGAAGAACACATAAGCCCATACTACGTTATTAAACTGAATGCAATATACTCAAATATTATATAAAATACCTATCATTTTTTACTTTCTCTACTGGTAAGTAGGGGAAGTATTGTATTCCACCCAAAAATTCCATGTCGAGATTTCACCTGAAATATATGTTTTGAGACCCCCTGAATCCAAAAAAAGCATTTTTACTAAAAGGTCCGTGTGTGTGTCTGTGTGTCAGTCTGTCAGTCTGTCAGTCTGTGAACAGCATAACTCAAAAACGAAAAGTCGGTTAAAAACCAAACTTGGTATTTAAGTTTATTGCCATTCAAGGATGTGATATGAAGATTTTGAAGAAAATAGCCCCACCCTAAACTACCCTTTACATGGAAAATTTTTCGAAAATTTTGATTTTCTTGAAAATAGCTCTAACGATTTTGATTAAAATGCCATATGTTTGAGATATTTTTATGACAAATGAAATGTATATCTTGAATTTTCTGGCTATAGCCGCTGTAGTCGTATTTACTCTGGACGACTTTTGCATAACTGGTAAACCATTAGAGATAGACCAAACCATACTATAAAAAATGTAGACCTTGCTAAAATACACAATTTATGTCTCAATAAATTTTCTTGTAGGGTGAACCATTTCGGAGATATTCCTTGTTATGTGTGTGAGTTTCGGAAAACTTAGAACTTTCGTGAAATGGGTCATCGCTGTTCATTTTTTTTATGTTAAGTGTGCAAAGACAACAGAATCTCAAAACTTTAAAACATTTGACTATCGCACAAAGCCTACTGTATTCCCTCTTGCACCTACAAGGAAATTAGCAATAATTTGTACAAATGTTTATCTTAACTAACTCAAAGAAAATATAGGAATAAGAATTTGTAAGCATGGTTAGTACAAGAGTAGAGAAAGTCATGTGAGTGCAACACATCAAGTTTTCTTATAAGTTAATCGTGCAAAGAGAACGGAATCTCAAAGGTCAAAAAGATTTGACTGTCGCACAAAGCCTGCTGTATTCTAATATCTGCCTTGCACCTACAAGGAAATAAGCAATAAGATAATTTGTACGAATGGTTATCTTAACTAACATGGAGATATAGGAATAAGGGTTTGTAAGAATGGTTAGTACAAGAGTAGAGAAGGTCATGTGAGTGCAACACATCAGATTTTTTACGGATATGATATAAGGTTTCATTCAGTAAATAGCCTAAGCAAATTCCTCTTGAGAGTTAATTATTTGCCAGTTAGCTGCCCCCGTGTTATCTCACTTGTGGGATTACTTATAATATAATGGGGACAGGAACGTATGCCTGTTATACTTAATCCTAGCAATGCCAACCCTTATTCCAACACTTAGATTACCAAGATTATCAAAATTACTTTATGACCACCACTGGTAACCAAATGTCTAAGCAATTTTTAAAATAAATTTATTTCAAAATTAGGTATTATATCTTGTTATGCGTATAAATGTAATATTTGACATTATTTAACTATTCCTTTTTTAATCTTTTACATGAATCACATTAGATATTATGCAAAACCCTATTACAGAACTTACACTACTAACGTGGGTGTACTTTATGACCACCAATGGTAATAAAATGTATGAGCAATTCTTCAAATTTATTTTAAAATTGGGCATTATATTTTATCATTTTGTAAAGGTAATACTTACCATTTTTAAACTACTATTTTTTACTTTTTCACATAAATAACATTATACAGACCCCCTTTATGCCCATTGGTATTGCTAGAGTTAATGAGATTTCACTCCTGAGTTGTTTTTATCCCAAATTAACTGTTTAAAATGACCAAACGACATAATCTCAAGACAAAAATTAGATAAGATCCGTAAAACACAAATGGGTACTAATTTATATTCACCATCTTCATTTCACTAGCAGATTTTCATTGAAATAAAACGAGATATTTTAACTTCATTAGAATAGAGTAACTTTCAGTAAATGTAGTGATTCCGACATTAGTCTACATACCTTGGTTTATCTTGTAGCCAGAACTCTTAATGTCCTCTTAATGCCCTGCATTGCATGAAAGTTAAAAACTGCTGAACTTCTGTAATTGCAGATATCATGTTCACTTAAATAGAGTTATCGGTAATGCTACCGTACTTTTTATATTGAGCAAAAGCAATTAACCCATTTACTGCAGCACGAGAGTTTGAGAGCTACTTGCGTGTTCTATAGTTTGAAAAGTTATAGACTCCACTGCCAATGCTGAGGAAATTCAACGCCCTTCATAATACATCCTGCATCCTTATTTTTGAAAGTGTCCGTTTACAGGAAACATCCACCTTTGTGAAAACGATACGCGTTTCTGAACATGAGCCTCGCGGAGATAAAACAAATAATATGAGAGGGTATTTCAACAAATCAATGGGCTCACTGTTACTCGTGTTATCAGTGACAAGCGAAACATGACAATCCATGTCATCTAATTTTTCTTTGTTTTCCTCTTTACCTCTGCTTCAGATAACGGAGCGGTAAGCCGTAGATTTGCCTGTATCAACGGCACAATTATTTTTATAACTTGATATATTCAATTACCTATCCTTAGTTTAGTTTCACAAATATAAACGATTCTTACTGGAACAAAATGTGTATTTGCTAAAAAGAATGGAATGGCTAAATCAGTTTCGTGATGATCATGATGCATAACAGAATTAATAAGTAAAATCACAATTTGCCAATGTAGTTGTTGCACCAAATACAATACGAGAAAGCCTTACAAAATAAGGCCAGTTTTTCTGTTAAACTCAAGGTAGATATTATAAGATAATCATTTCTAAAACTTCAGCCTCAAAATAATTGTTTCTATTTATATGGCATTTTTAACATGTAATGTTATACCGGTGGCTTGACTTCGACGCAATTGCTAATCGACAGTTGCGTTTACTCGCTTTACTGTTGTTACAGTTCTTTTCTATCTCTGTTGAAACGTCCCCGTGACTAGGACGGCACTGAACAGTATGTTCAAAAAAATGAAATTTGTTGACATATGGCAGTTACTTTCTGTTATTTACGAGTATTATGACGTTTACTTTGTTTGGTTTGCTTCAATAGTTTGTTTCCGAACTATAATTTTTACAACTTTAAATCGTCGCTAATGCTTTAACAATGTGAAGATCGACTTAGAAGTGCATTTGGTGAAGAAGCCCAATCTATTGCAACAGTTAATAATTAGTATGGTGAGATTAAAGATATAGATTTTTCTTAGAGATGAATATCGTAAAGGACGTCCAAGGACGGCTGTTAGTGATGAAAACATTGCGGCTACTCGAGGAGTGGTTGAAGAGGATCGACGCACATCTTGTGAATTTACTCGTGTACTGGTATGAGTCAAATCCAAACAACAACAGTTAGGCGTGAGAAGAATTTGTTGTCAATAGTTTCTATACAAAGTGACTCTCAATCCAAAATAACAATACGTTGATTGGTACAGAAAAACTCCAAGGCGGTACCTCAACTTTGGTTTGGAATATCGTTACTGTGATCAATCATTGTTGTTATGATCCTGAAAAGAAAAGTCAATCGACTAAATGGTTCTTTGGAATGGAATCTAAAGGCTAAAAAAATCCGACGAATTGGCAGTACTGATAAGATGGTTGCTAGTTTCTTCTTCTTCTTCTTCTTCTTCTTCTTCTTCTTCTTCTTCTTCTTCTTCTTCTTCTTCTTCTTCTTCTTCTTCTTCTTCTTCTTCTTCTTCTTCCTCTTCTTCTTCTTCTTCTTCTTCTTCTTCTTCTCTTTCTTTTTTTCTTCGAAAACACGCCATATACCTACTACAGCATTGGAAAATATACCTACCGCTACTGCCAATTGGTACATAGATCCCTGTTAATAGCAAATCTTTCAACAAGTTCGTGGAAAGTATCCAAAAGGAAAAATAATTTTATATTATGGCAACGCATCTTCGCAGATAGCAAAACTATGTTAAGGGATTTTTCAATTTGAATGAATTTAGCTTAGTGTCTTTCCATTTTACAGTGTTTTTTGAACAAACAGCATATTTATCCCAAACGTCGGAGCGACGTACATATGTAACTGCACTTTTACATATCGATATAAATGACCCTTATCTTGCCACGGCCTACCATCAGTTGGAGAGCTTGGATACTATTATTCATAAATTCTAGACGCGGTGCGGATCGATGTATAGTTTTCAGCGGAATACGTCCAAAATGATAACCGAAATCCTTAGCAACGACCAAACACTGCTAACGATTGTTCAAGGTCTGTATCACTGTTTGAACTTATAACAAACACTTAAATTCAAATTATCACCACTTAGAACAGTTTTAATCAAGAATTATATGTTCAACTTGATCTCTTCTTTACATCACAGTATATTACATTATGCCATGTTACATCAATACACTTTAAATTCTCTTGATCTCTGCTATAGCTATAGTTAAGAAAATGTTTCACTTGATTGCCATTACTATACATCCATGTCCACTCTGTCCACCTTGTTATTAAAACAAGGGAAGTCAGCCTCGGTTACCTTTTGTTTTCCCAGTTATGATAATTTCAGAGGGCCTTACTCAAGATACTGCTTCAAGTGCCCTTCATAATAATATATGTAAATTTTCATGATAATTGTACCACTTATTCACAAACTATATCTTGATATTTTACTTTCACAATGTTTAGCCATTTGCGTCTTCGTTACTGAGAAAAGTGTTTCAATAGACATTAGCAGCGATGCTTTTGGAATGCACTTCTGCTAAGGTCTAAGGTCTATTTTCCCATGAAGAGCAGGCTAGATTTGCATGGCTGCCAAACGGTCGACAAACACGGTAATTCCGACCTTGTAGCTTTCAGAGTATGAAGTGTTGCCTATCTTCAAAACTAATAACGAACAGGTGAACCACGTGGTATTTAACAACTTTGCTTTCATAACTTAATATTTAGGATTAATTGCAATGCAATTCTCAAAATATTCCTTTCAAGATATTTTACCAGTAATTAAATAATGTAAAACCTTGTTTTCCTTCTTTAGTTCGAATAAAAATAATATTTCATAAAAAATGCACCTGAGGGCCATCTGCTTCATCCATAAACGCACAGCTTTCTTGCACTCACTGACACACTGACCGACCCACGTCGGTAACAGTAAACTCACTTATTGCTGTTTCCTGGTCTCCTTATATAGTGGGGATGACGTCACGCACCTTTCTTGACTTCCACACATACGCTGGCGATCACGTGACCAGATCTTTCTCGAAAGTTCTCGAGAAAGCCCCTTTTGTGTAACCGCTTCCATTGTTAGTCACGCACACACAAATACACCAGTAAGGCAGCCTAACCTTCAACACCTTTACCCGCTCGCCGGAACGATATATCTACTGTGAAGTAGCTTGGTCCTGTCTGTCCTTTGTTGTGCGCCGAGTATATAATAGGAATTGCTATAATCATATTCCGTAAAACATTGACGTATTGTCTTTTGTGGTATTTTAGTGCCCACCGTGGCCAAATAGGATTAAAGAATCACCACCATCGTGTTTCTAATTTTAACGCATTGCTGAAAGTTATGTGACAGTCAATGTTCTACTCACACAAAATTTGTAATAGTTTATATAGAGATTGGCTGTGTAATATACTCATTAGTAAGTCGAGATTAATATCAGAATGACACTAATACACAAAGAAAGCGTATTTAGTTTCGTACCCAAGTATAATTAATAGAGACATACCTATGCCGTTAGCGCCATAAACTATGCAGTAATGTGACAACATGAATCGGGCAAAGACTAAAACATTTGCAATGAGGTAAAATAAAAAATGAAAATATACAGTGATCGACAAATGACTGTGCTGCGGAAAACCATGTATAGCTTGCCAAACAAAATAAACATTTAACATTTTTAATCACATTTAGTGCAGCCATGTAGCATATTATAGAACATCGATGTAGACGCATGGTGTAGTCAGCTTCATTGTTGATGAGTTTTCTACACCCTTATTTTATCACCCTGAAGTTAAATATATGTACTTCGTGTACACATTTTAAATATCAGCACTGTGTAATTAGAAATATTTTAATGCTACTTAGCGTTTGATTAAGTTGACAGAATTGAAAAGGTAATATAATCAATGCAGTTAGTGCAGCTCTCTTAAAGGTAACTAAAATACTTCTGATAAGTTTATCAGTATTTTAATTCATAATAATAATAATAATGATGATAATAATAATAATAATAATAATAATAATAATAATAATAATAATGATGATGATGATGATGATGATGATGATGATGATGACAATGACAATGACAATGACAATGACAATGACAATGACAATGACAATGACAATGACAATGACAATGACAATGACAATGACAATGACAATGACAATGACAATGACAATGACAATGACAATGACAATGACAATGACAATGACAATGACAATGACAATGACAATGACAATGACAATGACAATGACAATGACAATGACAATGACAATGACAATGACAATGACAATGACAATGACAATGACAATGACAATGACAATGACAATGACAATGACAATGACAATGACAATGACAATGACAATGACAATGACAATGACAATGACAATGACAATGACAATGACAATGACAATGACAATGACAATGACAATGACAATGACAATGACAATGACAATGACAATGACAATGACAATGACAATGACAATGACAATGACAATGACAATGACAATGACAATGACAATGACAATGACAATGACAATGACAATGACAATGACAATGACAATGACAATGACAATGACAATGACAATGACAATGACAATGACAATTACAATGACAATTACAATGACATTGATAAATGATAATGATAATGATTATTATTATTATTATTATTATTATTATTATTATTATTATTATTATTATTATTATTATTATTATTATTATTATTATTATTATTATTATTATTATTATTATTATTATTATTATTATTATTATTATTATTATTATTATTATTATTATTAAAAGTATTTGTATTTCATATCTGTTTACCTGGTGGGTTTCTATTCAATGATACTATGACTACACGAGACAACAGTCAATTTCACCGACAAGTTAAAGAGATTAAATAAAGTGTCAAACATATAATATTTTGCCCTTTTCATTATTCCTTATATATTGAGTAATTTTTTATATTTCTGTGGTTCTAAAATGACTTTTGTTTTATTTCAGGTAAGTTGAGAGTCTCTCTAATGGTTTACTCTTCAAATGATCGCCAGCATTTGGGCAAGTAACACAAGCTTATCATATTAATACCTACATTTTAGTGAATTAGATATATCCTGTATTTAGAATTTTAAATAATCGAATTACTTTTACAACCAGTTCTTCAACTCTTAAGCAAATAAAATTTCAGCATAGTTTGTTGTTTTATGTATTCATTACAGATCCCAAATTAGTGCATACGCTTTGACAGCATATATGGCATACCGTACTAAGTAAACAATATACACAGAAAGCACTACTGCAGAACTTGAGAAGTGTGTTCAACAGCTCATAGTCTCAGAGGAATGAAGGGAAAGGAGAGCATTCCACGTAGTGCAACCCGAGTTTTGTAAACTTCCGTGTAACCTTGTTCTGTTAGTTACGTTGCCAACCTACCTCCAATGTTATGCGTGCTATGTTAACTCACTGCTAATTTCTCTTAATTCCAGTTGTAAAATCGTACAACTCACTAGTTTTATGTGGGAAGTAATGAAACCGTAATGTAGAAGTAGATACACCCCCACCTAGGAGTGCTGTGAAATCTGCTATGATATTGTGGTTGCAGAACAAAGGGGTTCAGAGTGACAGTTCCATGTGTAACATAGATATTTATTGAATAATTGAAACAAACAAACCTAAAGAGCCTTTTAAAGCGGACACAATTTTGGTTTTATTCAGCCATACTGTTGTTTATTTGTCCCATATGTGTGCGATCTCAATCCCATAGAGCTAGCGTGGACCAAGGTAAAATGAATACTTAAAGAAGTGTAACAGGTGATTTATTCTTAAAGGAATTGCACGATATAACACTCGAGTGTATATTGCTTGTGACCGAAACAGAGTGGCAGGGTTTTTGAAAAATATAGAAAAGTTTGTAAATGATTAGTGAGAGAAAGACGGAGCATTTGAAAACATCGTTTACATTTTATAAGCTAAATACACTCCTTGAACTGAAAATAACGTTTAAACTCCGCTATTTTGAGCGAGTTCTTTGCTTTAATCTAGCGTGAATAGAATTTCCAAGGTGGCACCACTGTTGTAATCGCGACTAGAAGCACAACTCTCTGCTTCAAATATCGCTGTGCACCTGGAATTGCTTACTGACGTACTAGCTGACTGCATTCCTGCCAGGGACTATGAGCTTGTGAACAAACTGTAGCTACCTTTCCAATTGTGGCATATACTTGCCTTAGTTACTAAGTGAACTGATTTACTATTTCAAACTAACGTGGGATCTACTAAATTGTCATCTTTCTCACTAAATGCTTTTATTTTGCGAATATTCAGCCAAGGACTTGCCTACTGAACACTAATCTATTCTTAATAAGAAGGATAAGCTATTCTGGTAATGAGATAAGCTCTGCTATATCACCACTGCATCCTCTGCCTCCGCCCATTTAGGACATCCTGAATAGATTGCAGTGTAGTTGACATGTCGTAACGTCCTTCTCCCATTCCACTGAGGACTACGCGTGCCAGTTTGCTAGCAATTGACCAATCTTTCGATATAAAAACTTCGTTACACATGTCTCCAACTATAATAGGGGTGGCGTATGATCAGCTTAGACATGTTTTGCTGGAACCGAAGCCCCTTCTTTTCCATCAACCGGTGCCCCAAGTTATTCCCAGAGACTTCAAAAAGCTGTGTCAATCCTTAATAGCCATTCTAAAAGGGGAACTGTTCCCTTGCATTGGATATCGCACCCTCAGAAATACAGAAGCCGAGTATTCTTTGTAGCCAATAAAGATGCCACATGGTAAAAAGTTTCAGTAAAGCATCATGTGGCACTTTGGTACTTTTAGAGTCATAACTTCCTAGATTCAAAATCAGGCAATAATCCAGATCATTGTTGATATATGAGTACTTATATTAAAATCACACGTATAAGAATAAAAAAATACAAAAAAAGTTAATTTTGATAATTGTAGCAAATTAAAGGCAAATCCGTATTATAAACTGTATCAGTCTTATAAGGTATACAGGCATAATGAGTTAAAAGTACATTATATTTAATTCGTTTGCATGCAGGGGTGCTGTTACTTAATCAACGCATTATAAACTTATTTAACATTTTCTGGTTTACGTAACATATTGGATAGTAAAGATATAAACTAGGACAATGACCTATAGCTATAACTATGTATTAAAATTCTATTTTTTCCCCTGATAACTTTCCTTTTAGGATAAATGATTGGTGCTTACTTATACACTATGCTAAGCTGAAGAGGAAATTGAATTGAGTTGTACATATGAACTATGTAACTGAATGTGTGTATGCATTTGCATTAAGCAAGAATGACTCAAACACTTCTTATGAAACTTTGCATATAACAAGTTCAGGTCCTATCTAGAACATACCCATTATTTCGCCTAAAAGGAAAAGGGTTTAATGGTTTCAAGATAAAATGTCGAAATACTTTTTTTTTTCGAAACAAATGCTATATAGTAAATATTTGTAAGTATAATTTACTTACGTTTTTATTTATAAAATTTCTATAATCAAATATTTATAAAATTATAACAATTTTTCGTACTATATTTGGTTAATCAGCCCATTTATCATGATAAACAGCATATTTCTGATGACATTGTAACCTTAAGAAACAGACCATAACTTGTTGAAACTTCTACTTGTGTTGTCACTAACACTCCAGGAAAAGGTTATATTACCGGTTTTTTAAAACATCACATGACATGCAAGATCTAAAGAGAGAAGAGGAAGGATGGCTGTGATTGAGGAGACAATGAAATGAAGTGGAAATGAGAAGAGAGATGGAGATGTAAAGTGTGTTTCTGTGTGTGTGTGTGTGTGTGTGTGTGTGTGTGTGTGTGTGTGTGTGTGTGAGAGAGAGAGAGAGAGAGAGAGAGAGAGTGCTGTGTTGAAAGCGATAACACGAATAAGCTGCAGATTTTGCTGCTTAGATATACAATTAATACCCATTGGAATAACTCATAGAGCTGTTTCCTGAAAACACACACACACACAAACACACACATACACAGACGCACACGCACGCACACACAGACAGCTATTTCGCACATACTGACCGATTCAAAAACTCCCTGCCTTAATGCGTTTCCCAAGCTTTTATACCGACGATGACGTATGCAGATCTTTCTCGAACGTTTGCAAACAAGCCGGCTGCCGGACACTTCGAATGCAGTCATCAAAAAAGCCTGAAGATCAGAGTTTACCTCTCGAATATCGCTACGCAGAAAGAACATAATGTATGTATAGTGATGAGTCTAAAAATATAAACTACCAAGAATCATACTAAATTCTTGCATCACTCTAAATAGACTCCATTTTAATAATATTTTAAAATCCTTTATGTTGCCGCTTGATTGTTGTTAGTCACGTGTTCGCTGCCGTAAGTGGTGTAGGGAAACCTGACCTTGAGTGCCTTTGTCACGCCACTGGGTTGGGGCAGCACCTTACAAGCAGTTTAAGAAACAATTAAATATAAGAATTATTTGCATGTGATTTTCAGCTGTATCACAGTTATCTAATGAATCAGTATAACATTTGCAATGTTAGTCTAAAATAATTGTTTAATAGATGGTTCATTTTAGTCTTAGTTTCTTGGTGCTGTTTGTATTCTTTTTCTCTTGCATTCAAATTTGTTTAATTATTGTTTATTCAGTTGTATCATTTATGATTATTCATATAATTAGTATACAGTTTGCAATGTCTTGCCTCTAATAATACCTTAATAGATGGTTCATTTTAGACTTAGTTTCTTTGAATTCTTTTCTGTATTCTTGTTTTGTATTATAGTTAAGCTTCTATAAATAAATTACATGTAGTCGCTGTAATTGGAGCTTTGCTCTGTTGTAACACAAATGATTAAATAAATAAAGGTAAGGTAAGTAGGAAAGTAAGCTTTCGTAGGAGGAGTCCATAGTAGCTATATCAAATAAACAAGAGTGGGCAGAAGTCAGCTGAATGTAACACATCAGCCTTTTTATATGTGATTAATAGCCTGTTTTCAATAGTTCGTTTCATTGCTTATTAAAGTACCTGTTTATTTTAAAGAGAGATACGATTCACACGCTATGGAAGGTTGGATATGTTTTATTCTTCCTGCCTCTGAAAATGTTGCCCAAATGCCTGAAGTAGCCTTTTCTTAATGGAGACTACAAACGAAGCAATAAACTAAGGGGAAACGGTAAAACAGGCTCTGCTACGCAACTTACTCCAGTCGTACGATAAATCGGGTTTACTGCAAAGTGAAAGGTTTGCAAGCCCTTTTCTATTTACCGTAGCAATAATCTGCTTAACACAAACCAGAGGAGGAAACTAGCAACGTTCTCAATAAATTTGCTAAAAACTTAACGCTGTAGGTATTACTTTCAGAAAATGTTACATGTAAACATGCAGCCTTCCAGTATTGTAGTTATACGAGAGGGGTCAAGCTAAACAGTTGATTGTTCTATTATGTATATATCTTTTACAAATATTCGATATCGAATTACTTGCATGTAAATGACATTTAACATTTTGTTTTAACAGAACAAAAGCCCGCAACCCTGCTTGAGTTTTCGCGGAGTGAATTTGGCTCTGAGTTGATATCCAACTTAGTGTCTTTAGAAATACTCGTAGATCTGAAATTTAAAAAGTACGTTTCGTTCCGATGTCACTCCATTTTAGGGTATGCTATTCATCCTGTTAATTCATTAAACACATCCTTTTCATTTCCTTAAAATGTTATTTGGAACAATTACATTGAAAATTAAAATAAAAATACAAAAAATATAGGTCTTCCATCTTTAACCTAAATAGGTATCCATGTTTTGTTTTGGGGTTATGCTGTTCACACACACACACACACACACACACACACACACACACACACACACACACACACACACACACACACACACACACACACACACACAGACACACACATATGCGGGGCATATTTGTTCTAGAAAAAGACCAATATATATATATCCTTTTGGGACCAAGGAACATCATAATAGCTTGTTCATAAATGATCTATAGTGAGGCAGATTATGAAACATCTAATGACCAAAGTGTGCTCCATGCAATCTCATATAAACGTTATTAAATGTGCATTTCCAATAAGACTGTGAAGTTGGCCTTGAAATTTAATGTATCACTGCTCTTAGCGGAAACTTCTTATAAGAAAACCGTACAATTACTAGAGGGCAGCTTTTGGTGAACTTAAGGGAAATTACACCATACAAATCTTTCCGTAAATTGAGTGGATTTTCCCCTGAAGTAGATACGAGAATTCTAAGTTTCTCTCAAACAACATATTGATATATGCAAGCTGCACCATTTTAACTGCATCAATCATTAACCCTCTGTTGGTCACTAGAGATCTCAGAGACCCTTAAGTTCATTTGAAAGTCTTATACTGCAAACCTAATTACCGCACTAGGACATCTAACACTATACTTTACTCGATTGTTTGCTGCAGCAACAATCTTATCTGTTTATTTCATTAGCTGCAAGAATGACTAATCGGCACTTATGTGTCGTACAGTTCAACCAGACCCTGCGCGCCTGTTCACGTTAAATATTGTTGACATGTTTTTCCTCGTTAATTGTTACTTTGCCATTTCAAGTTGTGTTACTTCTCGCAAACAGCAGTAAAATGTATTGTCTATGAAGTCCCAATTATTTGGAAGAAGTGCATCATCTACCTTGTAACAATGATGCCTTTCCCGTGACTGATAGCTTGTATGAATCTGATGATTACAATTTTCAGAATAAGCTAAAAACGAGATTTTTAGATTCAGAAACTGATCAGAAAGAGGAGGATGAAAGTAACATGTGTTTCATAGGTAACATATGCTTATCAACGCTTCTTCTTCTTCTTCTTCTTCTTCTTCTTCTTCTTCTTCTTCTTCTTCTTCTTCTTCTTATTATTATTATTATTATTATTATTATTATTATTATTATTATTATTATTATTATTATTATTATTATTATTATTATTATTATTATTATTATTATTATTATTAGACCGCCTCCGTAGCGCAGTGGTAGCGCACCTGCCTGTGGCGCGGAGGACCCGGGTTCGATCCCCGGTACCGGCATGAGATTTTTCCCCCGCTGGGAGGTCTGGTACGGGGTGCACTCAGCCTCGTTAGGTCCCTGAGGGGCCAATTGAGGAGCTATCCTGATAGAAAGGTAGCGTCCCTATAAGGTCAAAGTAGTCGCCTTACGGTCGGGGGAGTCGGCTTGCTGATCCCCGCCACCCCCAACCTACACTACTCCGTGGCCTTGGCTGCGGCTGGAGGACGCAGCGGCCGGGCGATGAGGGTAACCTCTGAATAAGGGGAAGACGCCCTAGGGAGATTATTATTATTATTATTATTATTATTATTATTATTATTATTATTATTATTATTATTATTATTATTATTATTATTATTATTATTATTATTATTATTATTATTATTATTATTATTATTATTATTATTATTATTATTATTATTATTATTATTATTATTATTATTATTATTATTATTATTATTATTATTATTATTATTATTATTATTATTATACTTATTATTATTATTATTATTATACTTATTATTATTATCATTATTATCATTATCATTATTGACAGTACATTTCAAATTACAAGTTGTATACCTGAACATCGTCATTTATTATCTTTCCATGTAGTGTAGTACAAATTATAATTTATACTATATTCATATTGCATTTTATCTATCTTTGATCTATGTAATAAGAAAATGCTAATAAAATCATGTATATTTATGCTAAGTGAAGCTAAACACGGGAATGAAGGAAAAATGAAATTATAACAGAATAAATACAGCCATATAAACAAACTGTGTTGTAGCAGAGGGCGCGCCTAACCGAAGGCTAACAGTAGGCGATGGAGTGATTTCAAATAGGATAATGTCTATGCCCACACACTAAAAAACGGAAAAATGCACTATTTTATAATGTTTAGCCCCTACATGTGAATAATCCCCCCTCTCTCGCTCTTTCTGTGAATATATGTGCATGTATGTGTGAATATTACAATTCGCAATAAATGATACACAAAAATGCTGCGCTTACTGACCTGACGAGAGGGTAAATGGAAGAAAAGATTGTCCTGTTCTGGCTGCGGTGGGCTACTGATCCTCCGCAGCAAACTGTTCAAGGAGTTTTCGTCAAATTTATTGTTAACTTGCTGCGTAGCTAGTACCAGGATGTTAGCATTATTTCGATTTAAATACCACATTAAATTTGCGTAACAACCCATCAACTTCAATTCTAATTTATTTTCGACTAAAACGAATTTTTCAATGTGGATGGCATGTCGCTACTATTTCTACATTTGGGAGCTCTTGCTACCCATTTCTCGGGTTCATTGCTGATATTCTTAGCATTGAGTAATTACCAGCCAACATTGCAGTGGTGAAGTTTAGGTGGTTCAAATCTATCTTTAGTGCAACAAGCTTAAAATATGAAAGGAAGCTGTGGGACCATTTACAATTAACGGTGACTGATTTTCGTTGTATTTTGGCGGCTCTTCGCTAGATGTGATATGAAACATGTTTTTCAGTTAAATGTCTAATTTAGCATTAACTGCTCTACTAGCAATAAGTTTAATCTAAATGACAAACATTTGACTTCATATCCATCAACAGACAGTAGTTCGGAAGCCAAGACAATAGCCCTGACCATTAAGTGTGATATTGATGCATTGTAACCTCAAAAAATGAATTAAGGTCAAATGCAAATCTATGAAATAATCGCCCTGTATTTCGCAGACTTTTATAATGATATGGAATATCAGTTATTGGCCTTGTTTGTGGATCACGAAATACAGTAACAAAATATTTTATAAATTAGGAATGTAACTTCTACTCTCCCTTCGCCCCCCCCCAAAAAAAAATACAAAAAAAAAAAAAACAAATTCCTTCTGAAAGATGTTTAAAATGGTTATTAAAGATGTAGTGACTATTTAAAGACAGTGTTTTCTGTGTTAGAAAGACACAAACTTTCGAAACACTAATCTGATTATTTGTGATTAATCTATGATTTAATATATGACTCAATGGCAACTTGTGGAAGGGGACTAAGCACCGTGACCGAAAGGAGACCCTTTGCGCCTATGCCCCTGAAGGAGCACCCCTTGGGAGGATGGATGAGGCGAATGAATCCTAAGTGTGGCCGGAACTTGCCTCAACAGAGAAGGTGGTAGAGTCCCTACATTTTACCACAGCCGTTACCACCTGAGCGATTCCGCTCGGTTAATATATGTGTCTATAGTACATATTCTGTTCTATTAGAATATATTTTGTAGCATTATTAAGTATATTTTATTCTGTACATTTGGGAACCTCAATTTGAGCCAGATTAATAAACAATATGTGGTGTGTTATATTAACATAATTTCCCTATCTGGTATTGCACGAACTAAGCACACAATTAATTAGGATAAACTTTGCAGCAATGCTTTTGTTATGTATTAGTGGGTCTGTGCGAAGCTTTCGTACTTTATCACAGGAAGAATTAAACGTGAACAAAAGTCTCATTAAAGAAAAAGGAAAAGCTATTATTGTGAACGCATTTAATTATTTAGAAATTGACCACAAAGTCAAATAATATATGGGTAGGTAGGTAGGCAGGCAGGAAGGTAGGCGGGCTAGTAGCCTAGTTGGCGAGCTGATGGGCGGGCGTGTGTGGGGGTTGGGCAGGCAGCTAAGTTTATATGCACAAAAATTGGGTTCTAAGGCTGTATACAGGTGGAAGGGAAGTCATCACATTCCTTATAATATGTGTTTCATAGAAGCATTGCAAACAAAAAGGTATAATGACATTTTGTTGTTTGTTCAGACGACTTCGAAAAAATACATGGTGTTGATGCAACTTGGATGTGTAACTTCACAGGAATGTACGAAGATGACAGTTTGTTACTTGTAAAATGCGTAGAGTAACTTATGTCTGACATAGCTTCGGTAGTAGTTATGGGACATCACACAGGGTTTCGAAATAATCACTTAAAAGACGTGAAGGAATACTCCAAGCAGCTTTTTCACACGTGCAGAAGTTGACAGCGTTGCGTTGAGGTTGATCAGGGAATTGACCTGGTTTGTGGATGTAAACACGTCTGGCACTTTCGGTTTCGCTTTAGTGTTTTGGGAGCTAACGTTTGTGATTGGCCTGCACTCGCGCAGTAAACACATAAGGACAAGGCACGGTATTTGTTTGTGTTCTCAAGAAGCACCGTTACTGTGTCTGTTTACGTACCGAGCTAGAGAAAGTGATGGCCACACAATCTGCAGCGTTGCCAGCTTGTTTCTGAGAAAACTAAAATATCTCCGTAGGAAATGGTCAGAGACAAAAACGTAAGATACCAAATGTGTTCCTAATATCGAGATCTACCACTAGTTTAAATTAACGTAATGACTTCCCTTCCGGGTGGTATACTTCATCCTGTGAGAAATAATCTATTTGTTCATCTGTAGAAGGTGAAAAGTAGGTTATGGGGTTAGGGTAAAATGTCTTGAGAATTAAACAACAGTTCTTACCTATGTAACGAAGAAACCCCAAAAAGAAAATTGGTATACATGAGATTATCACATTGTATTTATTCGTTTTTCGCTCCAGACTAAGGTAAATACTCGTATATCCGTTGCTTGTTGCAAGCAGTACAGCTGACAAAAGCCCAACTGGCTCTGCCAGGCAAGCCAAACAAGGTAGTTTTGTCTACAGCAACAGTATGACCATGACCTTGATAAGTAGATTTTAAACTAATATGAGTCTCAAAATGAGAAAATGATAAGTTTATTACATGCGCTGTGTGTTAAAGCTTCTAATAAATGCTTATTTATGTACGTACCTTCAGTTATATACCTCCCTTGATATAGTTTCATTGTAAAAGCGCGCCGGTTTTTAATCATTTGAAAGATTTTCACTTGTTGGTTACCGATTTAGTTTTTTATTGTTTGCATATTCATAAACATTACAATTGTTGTCTCAGTCTGAGTTTCTCGCATTTCTTCATTCTGTGTCTAGCCATGGAGCAGTTTACTATTGTGCAACGTATTTTATTTGTTAAAACGTTTAGAACGAAGAAGTTTTAAAGCAACTGTCGGGTCACTTCGCGCGATTTTAGAGCGTAATGCAGCACCGAATGATCAGCAGTTGGCAGAATTGTGAAAAGGTCCAGTGCGATGGGTTCAACAGTGGTCATGGAAAGTTCAGAGCCTCGTGCTGCCGGCCGATCTCAGCAAAACTTTGCGGTAGTTCATGACAGTGCGGATGTTAGTTCAATGAAATCGGTTTTTTGCCGTTCCCAAGAATTGAGCATAGGATGTTATTCAGTACGGAGAATACCCTGGTATGATCTCCATTAGCAAGCACCGTTACAAAATTCAGTTAGCACAGCAGCTGGAATTAGCCGATCTTTAGAAGAGGCAAAATATTGTTGATTGGTTTCTGGGAAGACTACTGGTGAACTATGGCTTTACGAGTAAAATCATATTCAATGACAAGGCCCACTTCCGTGGGATGATAAAAGAGTTTTTGTGGCCTCATTTCAATGGAATGGGCATTCAATAGTTGTGGTTCCAGCAGGATGGTTCCACCTCTATTGGTTTCCGCGAAGCAGTTCAATTACCCCATTTCGCGTAATGCTGAACATCAATGGCCACCAGGGTCATGTGACTTAATTCGCTGTAATTTTTTTCTTTAGGAAACTCCTAAATTATTGGTGTATGTCAATATATCCCGAAATGTCCATAACTTAAAGGAGGAAATTCGACAAGTTGTCGGTGGTCATAAAGAGTCATAGCAAAATTCACGGATCGAGTTCTCACATGCCAGAGAGATCATAAGGCCAACACCGTTTTCCATACAGGAAATGGAAGGTATGATGAGCCCGTTCATGTATTTTTTTGTGATTTGAAAGCATGAAGTTCATAATTGTATACGAGATGTTTAGAAAAAGTGTCTAATAAAGCAACGGGAGTTTCTGTGCACGTATGTCCGGAAACAAATATCTGTTGAGATCTGAGCCATTTTACTTGTGTTGAATATTTGCTCCAGACAATGGAATTCATCCAAAAAACACATTCTGGGGAACATTTTACTGTCACAAACGGTTAACGGAACAATTAACATCCATAAACACTAAACAGGAGTTGTGAAGATTCCTGCTATTCTGTCCTCTGGTAACATCTGCACGTTATGTCGATACCATTACAGGACATGCTCCATGTGGTTACCATGCATTCTTAGACATGCTTCAACTCCTCTTCTCAACGGATCCAGAACTCTTTCGATCATACCTAGCTGCTCTCGGAATTGGGAACATAGATTGTCACATGCTTTTGTAACGTATGAACATTGTCGATGGGTTTGGCATACACCAATAACCTTAGACAACCCCTTCGACAAAAATCCAGTGCATTCGACTGAGGTACGGCAAATTGGGAGGCCATTCTACTGGGTCTATTTCACCAATCCACACGTTGGATGAAGCCTGGTGTAAATACGCAACGCAAGCAAAATGGGTCATATCTCAACGGGTATTTGTTTTGGAACATATATAGGAACATTTACTCTAGGTTTGCCCAATCCCAACTTTTGTTGCAACGTCAGACAGTTTTTGAGGGGCTCCAATATTTGTTCCAAATCGCCTGCAGTGCTTGATGGAATAATATATGGGAGACTGTGTTGCATCTGCAAGAGGGATACTGTATCCTGAAGGAATAGTCAGCTGCTAAAAGCGAGTTGCTCTATTTTCCCTTTTGAAGTTCCACTATTTTGAGACTGCGAGAAAATAAACTACATGCATGTGTCTTTCACTAACCAATGTCGTTTACTTTTAAATACTTCTGCAAAATATTTAAGAAAAGCATATTTTTCTACCTATCATTACATGCACAGTATAGAAATTTCTTCATTGTTTCAGGGGGTTACAGTCAAAGTTTTATATGTTGTTGGACATAATTATGTTGACAATAGAAATGCCTTACTTTTTCCACATGACATAGCAAAAAATAACTAAATGGCGACTACGCTTCAAAAAATTACGAAGTATTGCACAATTGAAACAAACAGCAAGGAATATTTCTCAAATTACTGAGGACAGAAAAAAAGTTATTTGGAACAAATTGTGTGTGTTTAAAGAAATCTATATTTTTGCTTTTTGCGCTTTTGTTACTACAAATTTATACAAAGTTTCATCCGAATGAAGAGGACTTATGGGCTATTCCGAGAAAATTCAGGATATATATTATATTTGTCGTATAAGTGTCTAAAATATGTGATATTTTAATAAAAGTATCATTAGATTATTATTGACAAAATCAAGTTATGACCAATTTGCCACATAAAGCGAAGATTGTGATGGGGAGATTTTGTTTTAGAAGCTAGTGAACAGTGAGTGAGTGTGTGTGTAGTGATTAAGGGTTCACCGACAACTAGGTCATAAGGCCCATACTGAACATAAGTACCTGGTTTGATGCTTATCAGAGTTAGCTTTTTTGGCTTATGCTGTACACACACACACACACACACACACACACACACACACACACACACACACACACACACACACACACACTCACACACACACGTAGACGTACAGGTGCACGTGTGTGTGTGTGTACGTGCACGTGCACCTTGTTCTAAATTTTTTTTTAATTCAAGGGACTTTAAAATGTGTATTCACTGTGAAATCTCGGCATAGAATTTTTGAGTTAAATGCAGTACCTTTTCTACAGTACTTTTACTATGATTATATAGTACACAAATTAAAAATAGTCCTTAGTTAACGTTGTTTGCAGTTGGATCCTTTTTTTTTTTTTTTTTTTTTTTTTTTTCCCAGCAAAGTAGTTTATATATGAATGTGCACTGCACTAATCAATGTAACTTGAAGGAGTTAAACATTTTTATATGTTCTTAATTCTTGATTGCTAATGTTAAGCTGAATAGGAAGTTTTATTATTTTAAATTTCCGATGGTTGACTACTTTATATGTAAAAGTAAGGTCAGATGAACAATCCGCCCTCTTTCTTTATACTCATTCAGTAATATGATACGAAGGGCAGTTATTGGAAATTTCTCCCTTCTTGGATTTGGGGTTCGAATGTTAAATTTTCCTTGAATTGCAAATATAATTCTCAAGAATTTTGTTAGTTCATGCTTAAATAACAGCGCTTATTTTTTTACACCTTAACCACTTTGTCCATTAGAATCGTTGGAGATAAACAGAAAAATAATTATTTGCGATTTAAATACCAGGAAATTTTCGAAGGACAGAGTTTTATTTTGTTATAAGAAGTCCATTTGTGTTGGTTATTATTAATTGCTTTAACATAATATAATAATATATCATTCAATATTCTGGAATTAGGCGTGAAGTAAGATATCACATTATTGATTCCTTGGCACGAAGTATAATTATTGTAGTAAGTGATAATGGATCCATTGCTAATGCGATTGGAACCTGTATATTAATCAACATATGGGCAGGAATTGCTGCGCCATTAAGCTTCAGCAATTGAACTATAGATGGCAATAGAAGCCTGTCATCGGACCGTAAGACACGGCAATCCCTTATCTGCAACGCACGTATTGGACGTAAACACCTTCCGGTCATACAACACACATGTGTTATGTGAGGAATTAGTTAGTCTAGAAAGCTGTACGGTCAGAAGCTACGAGTATGTTAATCTAGAGGTAGGTATTAAACAGAGATGAACCATTAATTTTATTTATTCACGCCTTCTTCAATAACCTGAAACATCTATTCACAAACAAATATATCTTTAAAGAACGGATTGTTGTAAAGTGGCCAGATCGTTAAAACAGGAAGAAAAAGCTTAAAAGATCCCTTGCTTAATCGCTTATCCTTAAGTTCATTTCCTTTATGGAGAAAGAACATATCTGTGGTTTAACCACAAATGCTGCGTCATATTTAATTCTGTGTTGGGAAATATTGCTTGTACATTATACGTTGTATCGGAGCAATAACTTTATAAAGCCTCATATCGTGTCCGTAAATTCGCACAAGAATTCTCCAGAATCCAATTCCATGGAGATACATTTATCCCAATTTAAGTCCGAAGTGTAATTTTGCAAGTTATACGCAGTAAATCTCCAGCTGTGGGTGAATTTGCTGTTGTTCCTCTCCTCGCTTAAATGAACTACAGCGCAGCCAGGTAGCCGAGCCAGACCACATTTGTGATCGGCGAATGCTGTAACTTATATTATTTTGAGAAAATTTTAATGGGGACACTCGAGATTTAATTGGAATTTCATTTTACAGTTTGTTAAAGCACACAAGGTTTGATAAATTGCGTAAATAACAGGAATACTGCGGTCTCTTCTGTCCTATCGCAAATCCCGTGGAAATTACTATGACATCAGCTTCCTCTGGTGCACGCGCAGAGTTGGACAGAGCAACGTTGAGCTTTGCTCCTGCTCACGTCATACGGGGTGTTCTACAACAATGCAAACACGCTATGCTGATTGGCTGCTTCAATTCGAAACTCGGGCGGTGGCAGAGCATATTTGGTATTATAGTCGCCATGTTGCAAAGTGCTTCCGGAAATGACCAGGCGGCCCACTCCAGCCGGCGTTGGGGTAAGTTGATAACCGTTCTTACGTTAAACGAGTTGCACAAATCATGGTAGCAAATCCAGTGAGTGGCGTGCACGAGCTTCGTTCTGCTTGTAAGAGAAGCCAAGCGGGTGGGATCCCAGGTTAGCGTGTGCAGCGCGTGATAACAGACCAGAATAGTCTTAGAATACGTTCCACTTCCCTTGCAAGTCTTTATTTTCTAGGGAACAAACTCACTCCTGTATATGCTGCTATTGTCTAATATTACAGATTGTTAATTGCCGTAACAAAACCCACGCAAAGATGAGGGCATGTAGTGTTTCACTGGCATTCCTTTGTTTCTTATTAATGTTACTGGATTTTATTATTATTTTTAGTTATTGTTATTAATATTGTTTGTTGTTATTGTCACTACTACTACTACTACTACTACTACTACTACTACTACTACTACTACTACTACTACTACTACTACTATTATTATTATTATTATTATTATTATTATTATTATTATTATTATTATTATTATTATTATTATTATTATTATTATTATTTTATTATTATTGTTATTGTTATTATTATTATTATTATTATTATTATTATTATTATTATTATTATTATTATTATTATTATTATTATTATTATTATTATTATTATTATTATTATTATTATTATTATTATTATTATTATTATTATTATTATTATTATTATTATTATTATTATTATTATTACTGGTGGTGGTTTAATTGTATTGTTTAATTTGTATAGTTCCCATGGTCATATCAAGGACTTAGAATACACAATCAAGGTTATTATGACCCCTTGACTCGAGGTATTTTTAAATGTTGGTATTATTAACTTTACTATTAAACTAGCTCACACTCACTCCTGCGTTCATACTTCAACATTTGTGAAAATATGATCCTAGGGGAATATCCCCAACCACAACAGCAATCAAATACATGATGGATTAAGAAAAAGGAAAGTGTTTTACCTTTATTTTCTGACAAACTACTAAAGCATTTCATTATCGTTTCTTACATTTTTAAGCGTTGCCATGTTGAATGTCATGCATATCTTGAATCTTCTCTGCATAGTCTGTGAAGTTCTCTTCAACTGCACAGACTTCAGTATAATAGGAAAACCACAAGGTATAGAAACGAAAGTTAATGTATAAAGATGGAATACTCATGAAAGTGTAAAATATATATGTACGTCAAGTATTAGCGCTTTCTGTAATGTACATTTTTTCGTCGTATTTTTGAAGCATAAACTATACATGTGCAAGTATTGAGGCCACACAAGTAATAGGTAGCCATTACTCGTATTAAGACCAGCATATAAACGAGAAAATCTTCTTTTTAAATTCCTAGTAGTCATCCCAATGCTCTAGTACTGTGAGTCAAAGCTGAATTGACGCTTCCCTACCAATATTTGCGAATATAAAGAAACACACAGATAAATAACATTTGTGTGTACGGGTCATTTATAGCGGAGCTGTTCAATAAACAAAAGACCTGATTACAGAGCGTTCTCTTGTTTTAATGTACCAACCGTTTTGCCAACATTTCGGGCGCTTGGTATTGACACATGTTTTGCTCTCTCTCAAAAATTACCAGGCGCAGCTGATTAGCTCTTTTTTGGTGTCAGTTATGTTTAAGCACACAGATGATACTGAATTATTGACTTGTAAGAGAATGCTTTTGTAAAGAAATGATAGACACACGGACAGACTGACACACATACAGATGGACAAACAGAGTGACTGACAAACAGACGGACGGACAGACAGACTGACAAACAGACAGACGTACAGAGTGACTGACAAACAGACAGACGGACAGAGTGACTGACAAACAGACGGACGGACAGAGTGACTGACAAACAGACGGACGGACAGACAGAGTGACTGACAGACAGACGGACAGAGTGACTGACAAACAGACGGACGGACAGAGTGACTGACAAACAGACGGACGGACAGACAGAGTGACTGACAAACAGACAGACGGACGGACAGAGTGACTGACAAACAGACGGACGGACAGACAGAGTGACTGACAAGCAGACGGACGGATAGACAGAGTGACTGAGAAACAGACAGATGGACAGACGGAGTGACTGACAAGTAGACGGACGGACAGATAGAGTGACTGACAAACAGACGAACGGACAGAGTGACTGACAAACAAACAACGGACAGATAGAGTGACTGACAAACAGAGGGACGGACAGAGTGACTGACAAACAGACCGACGAACAAACAGGGTGACTGACAAACAGACGGACGGACAGAGTGACTGACAAACAGACGGACGGACCGAGTGACTGACAAACAGACGGACGGACAGAGTGACTGACAAACAGACGAACGGACAGAGTGACTGACAAACAGACGGACGGACAGACCAAGTGACTGACAAACAGACGGACGGACAGAGTGACTGACAAACAGACGAACGGACAGAGTGACTGACAAACAAACAACGGACAGATAGAGTGACTGACAAACAGAGGGACGGACTGACAGAGTGACTGACAAACAGACGGACGGAGAGACAGAGTGACTGACAAACAGACAGACGCACGGACAGAGCGACTGACAAACAGCAAGACGGAGGGGCAGACAGAGTGACTGACAAACACACGGACGGACGGACATAGTGACTGACAAACAGACAGACGGACAAACAGACGGACGGACAGACAGAGTGACTGACAAACAGACGGACGGACAGAGTGACTGACAAACAGACGAACGGACAGAGTGACTGACAAACAAACAACGGACAGATAGAGTGACTGACAAACAGAGGGACGGACAGACAGAGTGACTGACAAACAGACAGACGGACGGACAAGGTGACTGACAAACAGCAAGACGGAGGGGCAGAGAGAGTGACTGACAAACACACGGACGGACGGACAGAGTGACTGACAAACAGACAGACGGAGGGGCAGACAGAGTGACTGACAAACAGACGGACGGACAGAGTGAGAGACAAACAGACGGACGGACGGACTGACAGAGTGACTGACAAACAGACGGACGGACAGACAGAGTGACTGACAAACAGACAGACGGAGGGGCAGACAGAGTGACTGACAAACAGACGCACGGACGGACAGAGTGACTGACAAACAGACAGACGGACAGAGTGACTGACAAACAGACGGACGGACAGAGTGAATGACAAATAGACAGACAGACAGAGTGATTGACAAACAGACGGACGGACAGACAGTGATTGACAGACAGACGGATGGACAGAGTGACCGACAAACAGACGGAGAGACAGAGTGACTGACAAACAGACGGATGGACAGACAGAGTGACTGACAAACAGACGGACGGACAGAGTGACTGACAAACAGACGGACGGACAGACAGAGTGACTGACAAACAGACGGAAAGACAGAGGGACTGACAGACGGACGGACGAATGGACGGACGGACAGAGTGACTGACAAACAGACGGACGGACGGACGGAGTGACTGACAAACAGACGGACGGACGGACAGAGTGACTGACAAACAGACGGACGGACGGACGGAGAGAGTGACTGACAAACAGACGGACGAACGGACGAATGGACGAACGAACGGGCGGTCAACAGACGGACAGATGGACGGACAGACAGACGAACGGACGTACGGACGGACAGACGGAAAGACAGATAACTAATGGAAACAAAATGATTGTCATATGTTAAAATCAATACATATTATAAGATGCATGGATAACAGTTCTTCAGTGAATAAGAAGTCATTAGTGAAGTTGAGTGTTGAGGTAAAACTATTAATTCTAAGGCAGGGTAGCTAAGGTAATTAGGCGTTCCGGCGAAATAAGTCTACAAAACTCCATTCGGTGGAGGTTCCGGTACTTAGAACTCAGTGCGTTCAGAAATCTAAAGTCGCAAAAGACGCACGTACGCTAACTCTGAAAATTAGGAAGGTGAAGGAATTCTTAGAATGTATCAAGTCGTAACATAAAATTGTGTTTCATATACGAATAAGGAGTTTAAGCTTTGGCACTGTATAATGTAGGAATTTTGGTGGGGTAGTCATGAAATAGATGCTGTTTATGTTGGCAAAAGAACGTGTATTTCCAAAATGTGTGTCTTATAATCTTACAGATGTGTTTTACTGTGATCTATTGTTGGCAAGTCGTAACGCGTAAAGAACACGTATGGATTAACGCTTGGCGGTAACCGCAAGGGAATCTTCTTGGTTAACATTTCAGTGACTCACGCCAACTTAACCTCTCATTGTTGTTTAAACCCTAAAACTTAATAAGTCATTCTGACACTCGTACGTCAGAAAACAACACACATAAAACTAGCTTCAATTAGCTCATTTATTGTCCTCCATTAAATTTGTCAGTCAAATTTGGTGGTGTGTATTCTCATTCCACCCATTCTTGAGAAATAACCCATAGCTCACCAATGTTGCAATCAGCAAGCAATTCATTCAATACGGAGATATTGGGGATGGAATCCCAAGTGTCGCACACACGGAGAAGCGTAATCATAAGATAGAATCCACCAGATAGAATCGCCTATCCACTCGAATACAGCTCCATGCGACTCAACTGGCGACACGCAATCTCCTGCAGGGAATGCCTCCGAGAAGGTCTCATGCCATTACGTAGCTCGAGAGGCGTATCACACAAGCTTGGCTAAATTCGATAGAAGCTGGGGACATTATTGGCTCTTTGAGGCAAATTCAGATTCCGAACTACTCAGCTTTGAAGATGACTATACATGCTCTTAGGGCTATAAGTTCAAGTGGTACCTTGTATATTCACTTCGGTATGTTACTTGAGTTTTTCTCTTCGGCTAACAGTTTTCCCAGAAACCAGTCACAATATTTGCTACCTGATGTATTTGCAGGGTTGTACTACGTGGCAAAGCGACCAGTCTTTGTCAGAGTGCTGCATTTGCTTGTTATCTATCTACTAAAACAGCGAAATACTTTGAACACAGTAAGTATTGGAACACACGTGGAGCACTCGGGAGCTGGTTGTGAAGAAAAGATTAGGTGATTAATTGTTTTACGCAGCTGTAACCTCACGGGTTTCATAGGACAAATAAACTCGATGGCTGTAAATGTAATAAAATGTATCTACCTAATTATTTATTGTGATATTTTTTCAAGAATGAAAATGAGGCTAAACATCTGTGTTCTGCAATTTCTATAGCGAGAAAGAGAGGAAGAAAGAAAACTAAATTATTCACTATTCGCTATTATTTCTTATTAAAGAACTTACGTTACATAGGAAGTGCATGGTAATATAACCAATTTTGTAGTACGATCAATCTGTAGATATGGAATAATTTCTAAAAAAGAAAAGTGATTTACTCAGGTAGCAATGGGTAATGTCAAACATTTCGTCAGAAATGGCCTATCATGAAATATGCCTCACTGCCATTGTCACTATTATCTTAGAGAATTGAACCTATACACTTCTTATTTTCCCAATAATCATCAGCAATTCTTTTAATCTTCTCACTGCTAAAACTCTGTGTACATTATAGGAGTTTCAACACTATATCTTTAAAACTTAATATAGTAATCCCTTCCACAGCCTCTCCACTGCGTGAGAAAACGAATAAAACTACCTTCATTATGGTAACCATTGTATTTATAGCAAGTGCCCCTCAACTGATATACTGTTCCTCGGCGTAAAAAGGATGTAAATATCATTGAAGGTGCACATAGTTTCCGATATGGCTGGTCACTTTATCAGGTAGTAACTGCGCCGCAAAATGCACAACGCCGGTTGTATAGATTATCCATTTTGCTTCACACCTCAATGCATGACCTACTGGAGTATGTATTGTGAGGTTCTTTAGGACACCTTTTTGTTTATCATGGACTGAGTCTGCTTAATTTTCTAATAACCTAAAATTCCTAGATATGTTGGGAACCGTGATATCGGTGTGTTTGGCTATGAATACACTAATTCCTTCAAGAAACGTTAGGCTGAACTGTAAATACAGCCGTATACCCTTTTGCTAGGCTATCACGAAGGGAGGCCATTCCACACGATTCTTGCTACCAGTCAGATCTACAGTCACGTTATTGAACGCAAACCTGGTAATAGGGAGTTATAGGAAAGTATTTTGTAACTCAGAACATACCTGCCTATCTGCCTGCCTCCTTCTGAAACTTTTCATCTCTCGTTATTTACAATATTTGTAACTCCACCAGTTCAGGCTCAATTTCAGTACAAGATGCAGTTAATATTGAAATCAAATGTTCATCACTAACGTTACTCTCTGGCAGCGCATGCTGAAATCCTAGCCCCAACATTCCAGACATTTGCAAAGCTGTGTTGTGTAGATTAAGAAGTCTAGCTCTAACATATTCGGAGTATCAATAACATTATACTAAAAAGGATTATTGAATAGTTGTGAATTCGGTTTTTTTAATCTTGAAGCCTTACATGGAACTGTTCTGGGAGGATTTCTGTAATTTCTTATATGTTATGAGAATACCATCATATACTAAAGGTACAACAAAATTCAAAGATGAAAAGCGATGCAAGCCTTTGTGGACAATATGATACGTGAACAGGATCAGCTTATGCATAAGATGCCACATTTCCCTTGTAATCTCACATTTAAGTGGTTTGAATGTGGTGCAACGTCACTAATAAAAGAAAATCGGAACTACAATATTTATGGATGGCCCTAGAAATACCAAAATATGTGGTTTCAGAATGTTTATTATATGAATACGAGTATGCAGCTCACAGAAGCGTTGAAGCATTTTACCCCCGCTCAGCCTCTGGCAACAACAAACGAGGTCGAATTCTCAGCACATTTATTTTAGAAATTTTTGAAACTGCCTGTTTCGAAGCCCATTTGATCGAATGAGATTTAAGATTGTGGAGGGTGGACTATGCAATTAAAACACTGTAGATTATCAGAATGCAACACGTTGTTCTGTGAATACTATTTAGTCTTTCTAACAAATCCACGTCTCGCTGAGAGGCAGAACACGCCAGCAGCCTCTCTTGCACCGTGGAGTTCTGCAAATGATTTAACTCATGAAGGGTTTATCTCCTTACGCCGATGTCGGCTCCAGTGGGCCACCTGGTGTATACGCTTACCAAATTTCGTAATCCTAAGGAATCTGATATCGGCTGTGTCCAATATGTCGTAACGACTCTCGCGAACTTTCATGTTTTATATATTGTTATTTTATTCCCCTAAAATTGGGAATTGTAAATATTGCAAGTGTTTTGTATTATTTTATTCTCCTAAAATTGGGAATTGTTTTAAATATTGGAAGTGTTTATAACCAATGAACCCAAAAGTTAATATTTGTAATGAAATAGTAAAAACAGAAGAACTAAATATAATAATACCTTTCGAAACTTGACAAAGTAGTCTCTGGCTACTTCTACCTGCCCCGTCATCATCCGGACACGCCTTACCATCGACTAAAATGTGCCCAAATTCACGGGAAAATAGAACATCCAGTGGGTCTAGTCACACCCTACGACGGAACATAAAATAGGGGCACTTTTACGACAGAGCGCAGTTCGACTCGTATTATTTGCAGTTATGTGAGGCGCTGTTTATATCACTTGCCAGAGCAAAACTCTCGAACAGTTTACCGGCGTCTAATTTATTGTTGCCCTTCCCAGATTTCGTCTTATACTTCTCATATATTTTGGTAACTAGCTAATTCTATTTCCATATCTCTCTTTTAAAGGGCAACGTTGTGCCAAAATAGTTAACCTCTGTTCTAAATTATGTGTATTGTCAATTAGAATTTTATTTCTCATGTGGTCTTTTCCTTTAAATGCCATTTTGTCTTCGTTAATTGTATAAGAGCACAACTTCCATTACCAGTTTCAGGTGTTAATCTCCATGCTGGTGCTATATACTGCATAAACGTAGTTTCACTCCAGACAGTTTCGGAATTCAAATCTCTGAGGAATTAAATATGATAAACACAATTTTCTCAGCGCTAGCTCTGAATAATAAGTTGGAAATTAGCTCCTACGTTCACAGCTAATGTTTTAATGTTTCATCAAAGATAGAGGTACAGTAATTTTCGCCCATCTTGATAGCATAATCTAATAAACGTGTAGGGAACTGTCGCCCAGATCGTTATGAATTGCATTCAATTAAAAGCCAAATGACGTCGCAAGGACCTTCATTTTGGAGGGGCGCCTATCCTCATTGGATGCATGTGATTAATAAACTGGAATATTCGACAAAGGGAAGCGACATTTACCTGCACAGAACAGACTTAATTAAACTCCGGGTAACGAGTCTTGTATCCTTCCGCGTTAACCATATTGTAGAATAATGTAATTTCAAAGTTGAAGCCATTCTCTGTAGTATTAGGATGTAGTTTATGTTCTCATGCTCATTAACGTGTGAATTGGTGGTGATTGAAGTGGTGGAAGTAGTCTTTGAAGTAAATCCTTAATATAAAAGAGCCGCAGAAAAATATTCGTAATACTAATCAAGATATTTGCATTATGAAAAAAAAAAGTTTTAGCATTTTCGGTAAAACAGTGCAGAATGTTTAATGTTTACATTGCAACAATTTACCTGTGAATATTTTCTTCTCTATGGACATTGTAATTGAAATTTCCAAAGCCGGTGATTTTGAAAGCAGTAAATTTAAAGTTTGGACACACGTTCCTCGTGATATTTATAAACTAGTGTGCAGATTTTCAGTTTTTGTGAGAACCAAATATAATAAATGTCAGCAATAAAACAATTTCTTACCATTTAAATGCTGACATTCTTCATTTATGTACTCGGATACTAGTGGCCTTAGTCAAAATCGCATTCATTGCTCTAGCACTCTGGAATGGTTATAGTTAATTTAGTTTTACTCCCCTTGTATTTTTAATTGTTATTTTTAATATTTATTTATTGTCACTTAACTACTAGTGGTTTTTCTGCGACACACAGGATAATATACATCAGTGCAACGAAGATTCACATTAAACAAGAATCAAGAAATTGGATACAATACGTGGTAATACAGACACTACAACACAGTACAATACAGGATGTGTATACAATGTACATACAATAATTACAGCATAATATTCACATTAAAGAACAATCTGGAGATTGGATACAGTTCATAATAATGACATTACAGTACATACCCAGTGTACGTTAAAAAAATGGGTATACAGTGTAATATACTACAATTTTATATTATAACAGTTGCTAATTTTAACTTGTTACAGAGTGAGTCTTATAGTTTAAGTTACAGTTTGTTATGTAATGATGTTGAGTATAGAAATTTAAGGACAGAGTGAATCATTGTTGGGCTATTGAATAGGTACTGTTAATACATGAGCAGTTGTAGTGAATTCTCTTCTTTTCTGTTCATATGTTGGGCATTCTGTAAAGATGTGTTTGATGGTTAAGGGCTGTTGGCAGTGATGACATTCAGGTGGCGGTTCTTCTTTGGAAAGTAGAAATGAGTGGGTTAACTTGGTGTGGCGTATACACAGAGGGCATATGTTCAAGTGTAACTCCATTACAGCTATCATTATATTCTGTGATCCAGAGTTGCTTTGTTTTTCTGTTTATGACTGGAATTAAATCTCTGTGCGGAGTTGGAATGTAATTTTTGGTGGTTGGACTTTGTATGCTCTTCTTTGCTACAACATCTGCCTTTTTGTTGCCAGCTATACCACAATGAGAAGGATCCATTGGAGAAAATTTTATTTTTCTTTCATTTTTAGTGAATGGAGCAGTATTTGAATGTCCTGAATCAGTATATCGGTTGTCCATGTATCACTTATTGCCTTTATGAAACTTAAGGCGTCAGAACGAATAATGAACTTTTGGTGTTCCATGTTTCCAATATTTAGCAATCCTTGTTTAATTGCGTATAATTCACAGGTGAATACAGAACACGAGTTGGGAAGCTTAAATGTTAGAACTTTATCTTGGTTAACTACTGCACACCCACTGCTTGTATTCGTTTTGGATCCATCAATGTATATTGGTATGTAATTTATGAACTTACTCATTGTTTCATTCAATCTGCACTTGAAGATTGCTTGATTGGTGTCTCTTTTGGCATATTCTAATATACATAATTTAACTGTATGCGATGATAATGCCCAAGGAGGTAATTTATTAATATCCCTTGCTTTAACTGATGGAATGATGAAATTTAATACTTTACAATATTTTGTTACTCTTAAGTGTGGTGGTATCTGATTGGCTCTGTTTTCAGGATATTTGTCAAAATATCTGTTGGAAAAAAGGCATGTGAATGTTGGTAAGTTTTTGTTTGCTGATACCTTAAGTGCATAACACAGAGTGAACTGTTTTCTTCTGTTGTTTAAAGGTAGTTCATTTGTCTCAATCTGTAATTTCTTAACTGGACTGGTATGGAATACACCGGTCGCTATTCTCAAAGCAGAACTTTGAATGATATCCAACATTTTAAGAGCAGTTGGAGATGCAGAATTATAAACTATAGCTGAGTAATCAAGATTGGCTCTTACTACCGTCTGGTAAGTTTTCGTAAGCACCGTATAGTCTACACCTCAGTTTTTAGATGACAGAGCTCTCAAAACATTTAGTTCATGCAAACAGTTATTTCTCAGGTTTATGAGATGAGGGAACAATGTTAGTTTAGTATCAAATGTGAGTCCCAGTAAAGTAACTGTCTTCACAATTTTGAGCTTCTCCCCAGGTATATATAATTCAGGTTGTCTGTCTGAATGTTTTCCTTTGCTGAAATTGATGCTAGTAGATTTTGACCTGGAGAGCTTAAATCCTGTTTTGTGAAGGTAATTTTCAGTCTGGTCTGGAGCAGCTTGCATTAATTTATTGTTGACTGACAGGTCACTTCCTCTACAAAATAATGTCAGATTATCTACAAATAAACATCCTCTTACTGGGGCGGGTATGTTGTCTAATATCCCATTGATTGCTACAAGAAATAAAGTTACGCTAATTACAGCTCCTTTGGGGAATTCCATTTTCTGTTGTTACTGTTTTAGAAATAATGTCATTTGTCTTTACTTGTATAGTTCTTTGCTGTAAAAAGTTGTGTATGGAAGCTAGCATATTTCCTTTAATGTTGTTGTCCATAAGCACTTGTATTACATTGTCCTTCCCAATAGTTTCATAACCTTTTTCTATGTCAAGGCTAACCATGGTTAAATTTTGAGAGTTAAGGTTTGCCATATTTCAAATTCCAAAAATATAAGATTATCCAAGGTAGAATGAAAAGCACGAAAATCACTTTGCATCTTGGAGAAGAATCCTGTGTGTTCTAGCCTCCATCTTAAGTGATCGTTACTATTCTTTCTATTAATTTACATAATGTGCTGGTCAAGGATATGGGTTGATAACTTTGAGGATTAGTATTATCTTTACCAGGTTTCGTTATAGGTACAATGGTAGCTCTCCGCCATTGATCTGGAAACAGTTTGTGAATCAATATGTGGCTAAATATATGTAGAAGATAATCTAAAGTTCTCGAAGGAAGATGTTTCAGCAATTCATATGCAATGTTATCAGTTCCTGCACTATGGATTCTGCCATTGTTTAATGAGCTTGTTAGTCCTTCCATACTTAAAATGTTATTAATATCTTGGTCAGAGTATTCATTGAATATGATATATACATCAATTGTTTTCTGCATTTTTATTTTAATGAAATCATTTGAGTAGTCTTAATTGTTTTGTTCCTTTTACTGCAATGATCGTACTGGCGAACTTTTACCGCTGGCACATGTTGCCTATAGGCATTTGGCGTTACTCCTATACAGCGGTTTGGTTTTTGAGGTTCCCACATTAGATCGTACACAATGCAGACTCTTAATCATACTTCCAGACCATGGGGAGCATTGGGAATAACCATGAGGAAAATTCCCTCTGCCAGCACGGAATCGAACCCGGTAATCCCTGCAGAATAAGCAAGTGCTCTACCGACTTAGCTACAGGGCCAGGCACTTCATAAACATGCGGCACAATTATACAGACATTCTATTTTATTTGTAATTGTGTAAAATCCCTCATGATATTTCTGACAGTAGACGAACATTCTATGATATGCGCCAAAAATAAATGAAATATTGCCGGAGATTTATTTATATTTACTTTATTCTAAATTAATATATTTAACTGAATTTAAGGTAATCGTAAAAACGTATTCTGCTAACCCCGAATGGATGTAGAATTGTGTAGGCAGGTAAGAAGTATTCTGTTTTAAAATCATTCTTTTGAAAACTGTTGTCCTTATTAGCCTCCTAACAGTAACTTATGTAAACATTAATCATAATTAACATGAAATGAATGCGGTTAAGAATAGTTTGTAGATGAGATACAAAACCAAGCATCAGGTACAGCAATTCATGTGACTATGATATTTCTGAAAATGTACCCCAACAGAATTAAACCATTGCTCCATCAGACACCTGTGCTTCTCATTAAACACGTGAATGACCAACTTTTAGTTTATTTGAGCTGTATTCTCACTAAGCAGACAGGTCACTATCATTCTTTAATTCATTAACGTTTATACCGGGTGGAAGATAGTGCTTCGGCCATAAGTTACCAGGGATTTTACATGATGAGTGTAACAAATATGTCCAATACAATTACCGCCAATAAAGTTATTGCCTTAATTCGAATGAATTTAGTCACACTTTAATGTTCAAATGTCATGCAAAGTCTAATTTCTAACACCCATTTGGCAACGTCACGTTGACGTTTAATTGTGACTAAATTCATTCGAATTGAAATAAAAAGGCATTACGGCATTGTTCACACAATATTTGCGTAACGGTTAGTGAAATAACAAACCATGTATATCCAAATATTTGACACATTTTTTTCGGCGAAAGGGTTGCTTATTGGCAATAATTGAGTGAGTAAAAGCACCAGCAGTAAGTTTGTCGACATAAATAAATAGTAATTACCATCTAAAGCTTATTTAAACCCGAGACATAAAGCACTTACATAAGTCACCCTTGGGGTGTTTATCTCTGATGTAAGATTCCCTTGTGGTCTACCGGGAAAGTACGAATCGGTTGGGGAATTTAATGTCATACTGGCAAGTTGGTCATGGTAGCTTAGTGGTTAGAGCAGCCACTCGATAAGCGGAAGATCCGTGGTTCAAATCCCGGCTATGGCATTGAATTTTTCAGTTCTGATTCCACCTTTTAAACTTAAGCCACTTATTTTACTGTCTCTCTTCACTTTCTCTGTCTCTCAAACACTAATTCCAACGATAGAGTCACTCAACTCTCGTTAACACTGCTTCATTTTGACACGACATATCTTTCACAGCTACCTCGCACTCACTGACACACTGACCGACTCAAAAACTGCCTGCCCGTACGTGCTCAGCAAGCTTTTATACCGGTGCTGACGTAGCCAGATCTTTCTCGAACGTCATTAAACAAGTCGGCCGCCGGACTGTTCTGGAATCATCTGGAAAAAATCCCTTTTGGTTCCGCCATTCCAACTGCTATCACGTGTTTGCTCGCGTGAGTGGTGTGGGGAAGCTGGACAGTGAGCTCCTGTGATACGCGCCGCGTATGTGGCTTGAAGTACCTTGGCCGTGACCGCCATTTATTGTGCGTCGCGGCCGGAGCCACAATATTTAAAAATATTTCTCATGTCATCTAAGTGATTGCATCACTCAGAACATTAATACAGCTTTTATCTAGGCACGTATCTAATCCACAGCACCAAACATGTAAGTGTGCATCATTTCACAAGCAAAGGACATAACAATAAAACCAATAGTGTGAAAATAGCAGTCGTGTACGTCTATAAGGCATTATGCAGTTGGCAATGAAAGCTTCCCTCTTTTAGACGATTAAAGGTTACCCAATCTTTTCTCTCCTTCTCAGAGAAGGGGAGAAAAGGATGTTCAAATGGCGGCGACGGGGCATTGCAATTACGGTCCCCTTTTCCTTTTCTTTCTTTAATTCACTACTTTTATTTAACAAAATGAATTATCCATTAAAACATCACCACTTTTGGCACAAATGTTCCTGTTTCAGGATGGCTTCCGTATTCTTCGCGCTGCTGGATCGAGATGAGAACAATAAATGATAGGAATAAGGTTTTCCCGCAAGTATCTATCTTGCTTAACTTCTAATGTCATATCTGGTTTTCCTTAGTAGTTTGTTCAAGTATTCTAGCGAGGTATTTCGCCTAATCCGGACAAATGACCTTAGAATTACCCTTTATACCTTATGTATTTGTTTGTGCTGGTGTTGACAACGTGTCAGTTTTGTCGGAATAGCCGTTTAATCTAAACGTTTCCTGAATACAAACCTGAGCTTTATCACTGAGTCATTTTTTGCCTGTGCTTGCTTACACGTCTGAAGTACATAATTTAAAGATTTACTTTCAAAGTGAAGCTTGATTAAATTTTTAAAAATGTGAAAGCAGACGTATAAAAGAACGTTGTTGGAATCATGTTGCGTTCTGGTAAGCCGTCTCACTGAGGCCGCAACCGGCAAGCTGATTCACCTTAGCTAGGCTTGCGCTGAGGAGAGACGGTACTTGTAGGGATCATCCTGCCCTTCTCCTGCATAGGCTCACTGGAAAAAATTGAAAGGAAATGCTATCTCCTTACAATAAGCTCAATTTTATGACACTGTATTAATATTGCTTAGATCTAAAAGTGTATACTCATATTGTTGTACAAGAACTTGTTCAGCTGTTTAAGAACATTGGAAGCTATTTGTTAAACTTTGATGGTACAGTAAAGTACTCAGATATTTCACCGCAGTTGTAAACTCCTTTCCTATACATTTTAGGCCTTTAAGTACAGGTAATGAAACGATCTGGCTTCCGAATGGGCAAAAGTAATATATGGAGAAACTTCGTCGTCCTACACAACTTGTTTCCACTAGTGTACACTTACATTCGCATTTGAACGTAATAATTAAGCAGAGGGTTTCAATAATTGGTTATAATATAAATCTTCTAAAAAAAGGGTACTTCGATAAGTTACATTCCATCATGGCTTTCAGATCACGCTATTGACCATGGTGATGCATTAGGTGCTAATTCATGAAGAGATCTAGAAATTCGTTTCCTCTCCGTTATTAAATATGAAATGTGAAAAACATATTTCATGTTAATAATGTTAATTTAATGTTTATTATTGGTTTAAAATGTTTATACTAACATTAATCCATATGCAGTTAGTTGCTATCTGGTTTTATATCCAGAAGTTTGCTAATACAGAATAGCTCTCATTATACAAACTGGCATATTAGTGTTGCTCAACGAGTGGTAATTGTGGAGACGTTAAGTAAACTGAGCATTAAAATGTTACATAAGCTTTCTGCAGCTTATTATCTCTGCTTTATTATACACAGCAACAAATAAAGGTGTTACAAGAAGCACATGTGCAAAAAATACTGGCAGCCAAAGAACAGATTATATTTTTACATAAGACTACACAGTCATTATAAATTAGTTAGCAAAACTAGGAGACCAGTGCTGTTGAACCGAAGGTTTAAAGAATTCCGTCATATCCTCGAGTTCACTATATACCTCCTAGGGTGCGTTAAAATACGGTGTAGCACGCAACGGTGCGATTCTAATCCTGTCAGCGCTAATCAGCATGGACACATAGGTATATAGGTTCGGAGCGCAGTTGTTCGCCGTTTCATGAATCATTATCAGGCATCTCTGCTCAAAAGAGATTCAGGAACGAATGTAAATGATGTGCAAGTTCAGACAGGAGAAGGAGTAGCAACCATCTGCCATAAAGTGATGCATAGAATTTGGGACGAACTGGCTTATATAAGCCTTCATGTTGCAAAATAAAATCATAATTAACATTTTTAAATGAAACTATGATTAAGGATCCGTCAGTAACTAGGTCATTAGGATATATGAAACTTGAACTACTATCGAGTGTTTGTTTCCTTATTTCATTAAATTGCAGTATGTCCACATTCCTCACAATTTAAGTTCTTCTTTGTATAACTAATTCATAATGACTATGCATGTGTGAGTTGCATATTAATATATAGGTGGCTGATTCGCTCATATATCTTAAATATTTATCAAAATTCTACAATTACTGAAAGACTAAGTTTCCTCCGTAGGCACTAAAATTAAGGCATTGCATTTCTGTGGATGAAACCCTTGATAAAGTCTAGGCATTTTGCTGATATGAAAGAATGGGAAATTGTTCATAGTTTGAAAACAGAACTTGAGGCCAGAGGTGCCAAAAAGTTATACCGCGGGTCGTTCTCCTCTTCTTGCCTTTCCACTCACTTTAGCTTAGAGGCATGCCCGTGCAGGGAAAAGGTGACTGGCATTAGATAACGTTGTACGTCTGCACCCCTTTGAGTTTCACAAAATAAGAAAGTCAGTGTCGGGCGTCAATATTGCGTCACCAGCAAACGGTATCTAGGAAGGGGAAAATGTAACCGCGCTGTTTCCCCTCAATGACATCACTGCCTTAGAGTATTGCAAAATCTAACTGTGTTGCACTTTCTTTCATCTATACGCACACACAATAAGGTTCAATACAGCATTGTCCTCTCCTCTATCCAATAATATAGATAATTCCACATTCTCCCATTCTAGGTGCAAACATTTTTATTTCATTTTCTCATATACTCGAAAATCCTCTTCTTTAACATAATATGCTAAGCTATTTCCCAGATGTAAACGTTTATATATTGCTCCTTTCACGTGTCGCTTTTGCCTGTTCTCATGTTGCTTGTTTGCCTCAATTGCTGGAAATATTTTTAATCATTTTTTGTACCCCGTCTTTGACGTCATCTCAGTTCGGCTTCGATCGGCCTAAAAAGTTACTTAACCATCTTTTGGTTTGTCCCTGATCTAAAGGGCAAATTCGATACATATGAAAACTCCAATGTTGCATTCACCTGACTTTCTCTACAAATTCCCCAACAGACTACTCCTAAAAAGCTTATTCATCTATTTATATTACGTTAGTGGAGATAATCTTTTGTAGATATTTTTATTACATAATATTTCGTTGTAGATACAATGAGCTTAAGAGAATGCAGTAGGCTTAAGAAATAGCCAAATCTTTCAAGTACTGGTTGCTTCCCATTGGAGAGAAGTATTTTAACACCAAAACCAAAAAAGTGTGTTTTAACGCGATATAATTTTTTGTTTAGTAAGATATTTTCTAACTCTTAGGGTTACCAGTTATGCCAAAGTCATTAAGAATTGAAGAGAACTTGACAGAATATTTCCAAGAAATTCAAGTACTTTGATTAAAATCGTTAGAGCCATCATTGAGAATCATTTTCGAGGGAATTTTCTTGAAAATTTCTTGTCGCATCCTTGAAAGATTCTGAACTAAAATATGTAATTTGGTATTCAATCCACTTTTAGACCTTGTGTTAGTTCAGACACACTAACACATTTCATATTGGTTTGATTCATGAGACCTCAAAGCGTGCATTTACACTGAAAATTCGTTATCGAATTTTTGGATGGAGTGCATTAACGTTTCTACCTTCCATGTACACAAAAGTAATTTAGTAATATGCACTGTTTGGACCACCTCTCAGTTTCTTATCGTGTTACGGGTCTTGCAAGGGATGAGGTATAAGTACTGATCAACGAAATGTTGAACAGTTACAATACGGCGCTAGGGGCGTGGCTCTGTAATGAGAACAAGGAAACGTGGGGGAGCGAGAGGGGTGGATATACCTGACCTCCTAGTTAAACCGTTTTAATTTTCCTTAGCTTTATCTCCAAATTCTTGATTATTATGGAAAAGGTTGCAAATATTGCTTGAAAGAAGAAGCATTTATTGAGTGAAACGCTTTTGTGTTATAAGAAAATCTAGCTTTGTCCTCAGAATGACAAAAACGTGTAAAGTTTTTCAGTAAACATAGCATGTATCATGAATAGTGGTGTCATTGGAGAGGGATAAACAGAGGGGTAACGAGAGAGAGCGAAGGCTTTCACGGCCGGAGTCAGTATAACTCCTAGTTATAGAGGGGTAACGGTTTACTAAGTGACAAGAAAAGTTAATACTTCCCCTTCAGGCCAACGTGTCATTGTAGCCACTAGCATGAAAGTACTAGTGCAGAGGGGTAAAGAAAAGGAGAGGAGGGGAAGCTACGAAGACCTCTTTAAACAATCATGATACCCGTTCATTTTACTACATTCGTTTTCTGTGCATGATTAGAGAAACTCAAAGGATGTCTTACTTTATCATCTTGCATACAAATCTGCAAAGAGTGCATTGTGTCTTGTGCTTTGGTTAAATGCGATGTATTTAACGGTGGCCTCCAGCTGTTGCATACCACAGCGGAGAAATTTACATACCACGATAAAAGAGATTATTTTCCTAAATGTGCTAAAGAAAGCGGAAAGATCTCGAATGGAGAATTATAAATCATTATACAAGTTTTGGGTCAATTTTTATCCTCTCTTTTACATTTTTCGTCCAACTATAATAGGGTAAAGGCGGGGCAAATGGACAGGCTAGGCACATTTTTCATAATGAAGGTCATACTATTTACTGTAGAGTAAAAAATATTATTTTAACAGAAGCACTGAACCTTCATTTGACAAAACTGAAAATTATATAGTCTGGAATAATATACATGAACAGAAAAATATTAATTAGTTTAAGGATGTTACAATGTCCGTTTGCCCCAACCACAGGGGCAAAAGGACACTCTGTAGGGGGCAAACGGACACCAACAATTTTAGTCACTGTCATCACTTATACAATTGTGGCACATGAAATATGGATCATTTCCAGCCTCTACACACTTAACGTGGTACCAGTTTGCACCAGTTGAGGCACTGAACCCAATTCTCACCTTCCTTGTAGCAATTTCGGCATTTCTTCCAGATATCTTCTGCTTCATAGACAATATTCTTCTTAGCTCCAGTGTTCCGGAGTGATCATTTATAAATTCTGGGCTTGTAATAACTTCAGACTTTCTCGAGTTTCTTTTAGTTCCTGGTTTGCTTTTAATTTCCAGAGTAGTTATTGGATGAGGACTTATCGAGTCGAGCTTGTCGAGGGTGTAGAAATTTGAGTCAGGCCTGCTTGTGTTGGTGAACTGCGAACTTCGCAATTGTTCCCATTCTCTGGGATTACATCTTGAAGAATATCCAACGGTGCCTGATTCTTAGCTTCAAGGATCTCATTTTCAATATCAGGTTCTGCATTTTCATGTTGTTAATTCTGTAAATGAACTTGTCCTGGACAAAATACATGGTCTGTAAGACTGTTGGGATTGAAAGGATAAATTCTGCAGCTCCTGAATCTACTGACACAGTTCTACTAGGTTTCACGGAAATAAAGTGGTAAAGAAATTGTGCAAATTGTTCCCACTTCGTGTAGCCACTTTCTGATAGAACAATTTTAGATCCTGGAGGCATGCCAATCTCAAAATTCTCATTGTATCGCTGACCTTTCATTACTATAAAGGGGGGCACATATTGCCCCCTTGCTGTGACACATGCCATCACACTAATGGTTTCACCCTTTTCACAGCTTGCCTGGCTCACTACATCTTTCTTACTGCGCTGTGATATCACTTTTTTGTTTGTTTGTTGTTTGTTGTTGTTTTTTGTTTTGTTTTGTTTTTTAAATCAGCTGCAGCCCTGTTTCATCACAGTTAAAAATGTTACCAAGTTTATTCCACAAAGGCATTCTATTCTCTCTAAAAGTTTTCACAGCACCTGCCATGCATTTTTTGCTCCATGTACAGCGATTTAAAGTTCTTTGCCGGTTCCGAACAATAACTACAAATCATAAACAACCTATTTTAGTTAGCGAATACTTTGGAAAACATTTTTATGTGGATCACAATTATATCTGTCTCTCAGAAAGCTTCGATAAGAGCGTGTCCGTATGCCCCCACAGCAAGCTGTCCGTTTGCCCCCTTCTACACGCCCTTAATATACAGCTTCCCTGAGAGAGAGCAGCAGCTCCTTGGTTCCAGTAAGCATAACAACATACCAAGGTACTACCTATGATGACTGTAACACGTAGCAGAAGTTTCTAGAAACCCTTATAATCCGCCTAATCCTTGCAAACTCAGTGCATTTTCTTACAGTTTCAGAAATTTATAGACGTATATTTTTACCTGCAGAGCTTTGAAGCTGGATTCCAACAATTCTGGAAGGTCTACCCAGGAAATATTTATACAGCTGATCAACAGAAGCCAGATGAACACTCTGCATCACACCATATACTGTTACCAACCTCGGAAGTCAAAATGCGCTAAAATTACTTAGAAGCTGTCCGTTTGCCCCTCTGTCCATTTGCCCCGCCTTTACCCTATATGTAGTAGATATGATAGAGGCATAACCAATACATTTGGGGTGGAACGTGTATAGATTTTTATATATAAACTGCCAATAGAAGTCACTGAAAGGAGGGGAAAGGTTGGGTTTTCATAGCCTTCTGTCTTTTAACTTTTTTGATACATGGTATAAAACAGATAGGAGTGACGTTATCGATTAGGTGATAAATTGTTCTTTCACATGTGTCGTGTGCAGCTAAGCTTGAAAAGGTAGAGCCAGACTGAAATACACAATGCCATAGCCAGTATTTAATCCAGTTATTGTGAGATTATAAGCTGTATTTGGAGTTTATCTCAAAATAAATTTGAGAATTCCTTACTGTTTACCGGAGAAAGGCAAGTTAATCGGTAAATTTAATGTACTATCACATATTGTCATGGTAGCTCAGTGGGTTAGAGCAACGGCACGGAAAGCTGAAGATCTGTAATTGAGATAGCGGTTATGAGATTGAGTTTTTCAGTGTGATTCTCTCGTATCTCGATTAGAGCTTAGATAGTTCGTTGCGAGAGTATGGAAGACTTCGGTTTGGGGCTTCCAAAGCAAACACCGCTGTGAGGCACACATTAGAAACGGTGATGCAATTATGGAAGAAACAATAGAAAGGAAGAGGGACCTGGCTCAACTACGGCAACCCGTTGCTCACACACACACACACACACACACACACACACACACACACACACACACACACACACACACACACACACACACACACACACACACACACAAATACACACGCGCGTACACACAAGTACACGGGCACGCACACACACACGCACGCACACAAGCACACACAAGCACACACACACGCATACGCACACACACGCACACATACACGCACGCACACACGCACACACGCACACATACACACACAAATACACACGCGCGTACACACAAGTACACGCGCACGCACACACACACACGCACACAAGCACACACACGCACGCACACGCACACACACGCACACATACACGCACGCACACACGCACACACGCACACATACACACACACAAACACACACACACACAAATACACACAAGTACACGCGCACGGGCACACACACGCACGCACACAGGCACACACAAGCACACACACGCACACACACACACACAAACACACACACACACAAACACACACACAAACACACACACACAAATACGCACACGCGCACACACGCACACATACACGCACACACACACGCACACACACACGCACACACATATCACGTGTTGTGTTGTGTATCTTTAGAATTCCACATAATTATGTGAAAGGAGTACGTTTGTAAACCAACCAGCTCTTTGTCTTCTGCCTAAACTTCAACCTTAACAATAGAAGGGAGATAAAAAGAAATTACTAAGCATGCAAATTGGGTATATTTGAATATATTTTCATATAATTCGTGTGCATGTGTTAACGAAATTTCATTAACATGAGATACAGTAATGTGGTAATATGGGTCGTTAATTCATGGTAAAATGCAAATTTTACTTTAAATTATTCATGCTAAACGTTTAAACCTGACAATGATATAGTTCAAACCTTGAACATGTCTTTAAAATTATATATTCCAAATTCTTAGGAATATTTGCGATTGTAATTTGCAGATTTGCGTGTTGGAGTACTTAAGCACTCTTCGAAGTTGCAAACATTTAAAATCAATGTTTATGTAATAGGTAAAATCTTACATATATTAATCATATTGGACGTAGATGAGGATTAGAGGCATGGTTCGGTTTCAGCCGTTCAACCAAAGCTCGGTCTATTGCACCCATTAAGTCCGTGGAAGAAAGGGATACGCCGAGCGAGCGAGAGAGAGAGAGAGAGAGAGAGAGAGAGAGGGGTGGGGGAGGGTGAAGGACACCCATATCTAATACCGGCAGACGTATTACATGGAGTCCCTAACGTTTCCGAACGAGACATCTCCGGCCCCTCTATCCTGCCCCGTTTCCCGAAGGAGAGATATGGGCAGACGTTTCAAAACATATCCACCCTGCCGAACCTG
The DNA here is from genome assembly GCA_030765045.1 of Tenodera sinensis. Lineage (NCBI taxonomy): Eukaryota > Metazoa > Arthropoda > Insecta > Mantodea > Mantidae > Tenodera > Tenodera sinensis. Next base: position 158,472,097 of record CM060962.1, read on the forward strand.
CTGCCCTGAAAGATGAAAGGAAGTGAAATGAGAGGAAATGGAGAACAACAAAAATCGTGGTAGTATATAATCATACCATGATTCTCCTACTTATATGGAAAAGCTATGAAGATAAGAAACAATAAGTTAAATTTACATGACCTCTACTCTCCAGGGTTTGTCAATCGATGTAAGCTGTTCTTAAGAAAGCTTATTACGTTTTCTACTACGTACATAGTAAGTAGAGAAGTTATTGAAATCCACCCAAAACTTGATATGGAAATTTCACCGGAAATACACGTTCCGCTACTCCTGAATCCGTAAAAGACTCACCTTCAGACAAACGTCCGCGCGGGCACGTGTCTCCCTGAACTCTCCGAAATGAAAAGTCGGGCAAATTACAAACTGGGTACTTAGGTTCGGCGTCTTCCAAGAATACCAAACGAAGATTTTCAAGAAAATGCTCCCACCCCAAACCAGATTTCGGCTAGTACTCTCCAGAAGAAAGATATTAGTAGGCGATTAGAAGTGTAGGAGGTTATTAATCAATTTGGACCATGAATAACGAATATCTCTGAAATGGCCTACGCCGCGAAAAAGCTATTGGAAATAAATGTTATATTTATAAAGAGGTGTACATTTTTTGTTCAGCATGTTTTCGTCTGTTGCTTAACCTTTGTCACTTTAGAAACATATGGAATTTCTTCCAAATAAAGTGAACTATTCCCCCAAAATTTAAATATGTACACTTTGTTTCTCGTATAAATGCCTTAAATATCTTAGTATATAATTATGTCTTAACTGACCGGAAGGGTTCTGGGCGCTGACCACGTCCCACCCTCCAGTACTGCACCCCACCAATGACGCCTGTAGTGGGCAGAGGTGGGGGACGTAGCGGCTGGGCGGCAAGCCTTGGCTCTTCATGGGCTGTTGCGCTAGGGGTATAATTATGTCTTAAAGAATATATTAATCAAAATCGTTAGAACCATTTTTGAGAAAAATCAGTTATAAAATAGTCTATGTAAAGGCTAGTTTGGAGGGACAATTTTCTTGAAAGTCTTCCTGCCACAACTTTTGGAAGATGCTGAACTTAAATACCAACGTTGATACTTATTCGATGTTTCGTTTTTGTGTTATTGTTTTCACAGACACACACATGGATGTTTTCATTCAGTGGATCTCAAAACACGTATTTCCGGTGAAATATCGACTTCGAAATGTTGGGTACAGTACAATACTTTCTCTACCTGGTGGTAAAGAAAGAAAATCTCAAGGTAAGATCTACGATCGGGTTCTTCAGAATGCGGGACTCAGAAGCTACCACAAAACCATCCTTTTTGGCTGTTATTTCTATTAGTAAGTCATTGGAACCTTTAATCTGCATGGCTATTTTGGTTATACGGTAAGTAACATAGATATATTTACGAGAAAACCGTAACGATATGCTCTTAAATTAGGAAATACCGACGCTGCCTGTGCTGAATGTAGAAGTTTCCCTTCCTCCCTTTATACAACAAATGCACTGGCAATACAATCTCATTTGAAGCAGCCACAGCAGTGAATACGAAAAAGGAAAGGAAAGCAAATTGCGTAGGCAACATTCAACCGGATTGAAACAACCGAGTGTATGTGTTTCTGCAACAAATTCGAGAGTCTAATGTTTTGTTTCCATTAACCAACTTCTACTACTACGTAAATTGTGCTTCACTTTCTAGTGGCTTAAGTCAATTTCAGCTAAAATCCTTAAAACCGACGTAAGAACAAACGCGTAAGCGTTTTTTGCTCGAAGTTTTGCTACCCGAAAGTATCAGTCTTAAACCCTTGCTGCCCGTTAACCCCGAATGGCACTACGTTTCTGTTCTTGCGCATGTTTGTGGCGAGCTTCATTGAATTTAACGTACACGCGGTAACACTTTAGGATAGCAAAGGAAATCCCTTTTTTCATGAGTATGTGTTTTCTTCGTCTGACGGAGTGTGGATACTCAAATGAAGATGGCACAATTCTGCAGAAACCCATTCTACTTAAATTACATAAATATCCCCTGAAGCTTACGTTATTTGGTGCATATTTATCAGTCAATTCACTCCCTTAACCTAATTTTCACGGCATTTGAAATGACCTAACTCACTTTAATCCATTATATCAATATTCTTTGTTAACAATATTTTATTTACACAATAGTTTCCAGAAAGCTAGGTAAGATACAAATAGTGTATAACTTGAAAACTTTGGATTACAAACATTTTCCGTTCATGTTGTAAAACTTAACCTATGTTATTATGAAAAGGGTTTTTTATACTACACAGATAAAATATGTCAATGTGAATATTATAAGTTACGGTCAAATAACCTAAATAATGTATTTATGAGATTTGAGCATATTAACCTTATAACGAACACCTCAGTAGCCTGAGCAGGAATATGGCATCAAAGAAAAGAAAAGAAAACAACTAAGCAAATATACCAACGTAAGAAAATTATGGTACATTGACAGTGCTTCTGCACCTCTCACAGTGGACAACTAGCCAGCTTCAAACGGAGAACAGAGGGGGAAATTATGAGGAGCAATGAAAATTATTCATAATAGATATTTCACGTACGTCATTTATGAAAACTCAATATACTTGCTACCATCCGCAATAATCAGACTGCATATGGCGGGAGTGGCAGAATTTTGTAGCTTGATTTGTAAAAACATTTTAATACGCCCAAACGCATTAAATAATACCTATAACTCACCCAATCTTCAGTACCGCAACCGTAATTACCAGGTAAATTGTGTTTATCTTCAAGCAACGTGCTAGGTCATGACTATAAAATGACCCTGGGTAACTTAGCCGAACTTAAAGCTAGTGATGGCAATTTCTATATTTGTGGGCTGCTGCTCAACATGTCTGGCTATCTTGTGGAGAGGACTAAACGGCAAACAACGGCAACATCTAAACATCTAAATTTCTCAATGTACCACCTTTTCCAGTCACAAGCGAGCGCAACTGGTCTGCCCTGGGTGAAGTCAGTCTAACCAAGAATAGCCTCTCTCCGGTTATAACTGAAAAGATGGTTTCGCTAGTATGGTATTTCCGATAGCATGGTATTTCCGGTAGAACGATGAATACCTGAGAAAATACAAGAACCAGTTAAGAATCAACAACCACAATTATTGTCCGATTAAGAGGTCGATTAGCATTGGGGATTGTTGCAGCTCATAATAAAGTAAATGTCACAATTATTGTGCCATAAAATATTCTACATAATTTTGCTTACTGCGTTTCTGTGAAGTATACTGCGAAAGAGCATATGATGTCATTTTGGCTTTCTTTTGCAGGAATTAACTAGAATATTCTTCACTGAAGTATAAGGCAAGTCATCATCATTTATAATATTGCAATATTCATTTTATTTTGAGCTTTTTGATAATATTGCTTCTTGTGGATTTAACTTAGGAAAAAATAATATTTTATTTGTGTTTCCATGCAATGTGTGTATGATAAAGTTATATTAATATTAGTATGATTTTTTTAAAAAATAAAATCTTCATAGGATAAACTGTAACTGTTGGAATAAAGCTTTGTGACCCAGTTCCCCAGTGATGAATGCTTCTAAAACAAAGTTCTCGCACTACACCTTGCTGCTAATATCTTTATTAATATCCTTCCACTTTACTCCCTTGAAAACACAATATGCGGTTTGGAAACAAATGTATAAACGTTGCCCAGGACGAGTGAATCAAAAGGTTGCGTAATTTAACGTCCCAGAATACTATCAGCTTTTACTGCGTTTAGGGGGGGGTTGTCTATTAGTGAATTACGTCTCCTGATGTAATTAGCATTCGTATTAATATAATTTTTTATGAGAGCGGGCATGCCCATACATTCCGCGACGTTTATACAACGCCGATATTATGGTAAATCAGCATGAAACGAACTCTGGGGTCTGGAATTCATCCTGCTGAACAAAATAATTGCCCGAAGATGTGAATTTGAGACTCTGAAAACTTGCTTGCCACCTGGGCTGCTACCAGACCTAGGCAGTAATCGGGCCGCGAAATACATACTAATTCACATCTAATACAAGAATGTCCAGAGATCAAGTAGCTAAAAGGAGCTATAAAAGTATCAAAATGAAAGTGGAAATCGAGAGATCACAAGTGGAGTTACCAATTGGAAGCCTACACCGGCAAGACAGGATAACTAAGACAGGTTGAGGTCCTGTAGAGTAAACATCAGAAAGGAGTGGAAATAATTGGCTAGTACTGCCACATAATTGGTTCCGATAGATCTATAAATATCAGTTTACATAGAGAACATCTAAGGTAAATACACATACGGTGAACATGCGTCCTTCAGTGTTTGGTTTAGTTGCGTTTGCCATAGTCTTGATTTGGGAATATGTCAACCAAATTGAGTTTCACTGCTATGTTTAGTAAGATGTATGAAGCTACAAGGTAGCATAAAAATATTAGTTGTATACAAATGCTTATTAGAGTGACCTATGGAATAGGGACTCCACGGTGAGCCGTACGTTCTATCTTTCCAGATTCCAATTTTACGAGAGGTAAAGCATGTTACACACTGTAATTAAATTTACCTATATGTATAACCACGAAGAGTTTGTGACAGTTTACTGGGCTAAGAAGCATTAAACGACATTGTTTATAACATATTAATAATCTATGTTTCAACATATTGATACGAAGGTAAAATGTGTCAACCAGAAAAGTAGATAGGCTTTCTTTGCTTCGACTATTGAAAATGCTGGTGTTAAAATTCTCTGGCTATATCTGGTTGTTACCAATGATGGCTCCAATAACAAACTTGAATAACTTAGCTTTAAAACATTTGGGTATGTGAAAATGTCCTCAATGGAATTAGAAACATTTGTACGAAATTTGTTTAACAGCATCACATCACATGTGCTCTATGTGAGCTTTCTGTGTCACGCGACACACATTGAGCCTGCAGTCCAACTGGCGCCATGCTTGTTGTAATATAGGACGGTCTGCTAATGCAATGGCCTCTGTGATGTGAACACGAAGATTCTGGATGTAGGTGGTAAAAGGTAGCCGATACGTATTGTTTGACCAAACCCCAGAAAGAAATCTCACAGGGTGTAAGTTTGGGGGATAGTAGAAGCTAATGCAAGCGCCCACTATGGTCACGGCCAACTTGTACAACCCATCCGTTTGGTGGTCGTACATTCAGCTCATATCATCTAACTGTAAATGAGGTGGTGCCACATTCTGCTGAAAAGGAAACTTAGATAAGCCTGTTCATAGTTGTCGAAGAAGCCATTTCTTAGGTAAGAAATTATCGTGATTGTGGATTCACTGAAAAATTAAGGGTCATGCATTGTTATAACGATATAAAAAAGAACATTCATTTTGGGGAGTCGGGGTATGTGCCACATAAGTTCTAGGTTTTTCCAGGTCCGAGATCCTGACATTATGTCTGTACGCTTTACCCAGTAGATGGAAGGTGGCTTCATCACTGAATACCAATGATTCCATGAAACCATAAGTTAACAGTGTGATTTGCATGTTCTCACAGAAAGCCGCCCACTTGGCTTCGTTGTCTGGTTTCCAGGTCTGCATTAAGTGCAGGCAAGGACAGAACCGCAAACGTTGGGGTAAAATCTTCGACACAGTACGTTGTGGGATGCCTAACTCTCTGCTGGCTTTGGTGGTAGATTTCTTTGGACTTCAAAACTCTCGCACGAGTTTTGTAGGAGGGCCGGCTTACGGGTGGATGGCCGGTTGACTTTCTCTTATGCAAGCACCTCCTTGTTTTAAAATCGGAATACCACTAACAGATATTGGGACTACTGTGTGCATTTTCACCAAACATCATTTTAAAATTACAGTCATTGTTTTTACTATCGCCCTAGCAACGAAAAAACACAACAATGCCACAGCGGCTGCATCAACTATGGAAAATGTTTGAGCTCTCCTTTCCATTGATATACCACTTTCATGTACCTGAGTGTTATTAAGGGTACGTTGTTCAAGTTTGTAATAAGAACTGTCACCTGTGCTAACTAGAGCCAGGAATCGTATGCCATTACATACTGTTATATTACCTTACGCCTAGGTTACTAAAAATTAAAAATGTGGTCTATTTGTACTTCTAATATAGGTTACAGTTGGGTTTAGTTTTACATATTTTCGCATATTCTTAGTAACGTTACTTATTTTACATATTATGTTAAAACGAAACATTTTTGGGCTTGTCCAGAAAAAAAGAAATTAACCATTTTATTTCATTTATTTCATTTTATTTCATTCCTCAGTGAGTAATACAATAATTAACAAACTTGTTTTCATATAGAAAACGTCGTGACTTCCAACACAAGTGTAAAATACGGTGATTCTGGATAATTCTGCTGCATACTATAACACTTATCGTTTCCCCGAATTTTGGAGCTGACCAGGCGCGTAGGTGTTCATACCACAAATAATTGAACCCAGAATGCCCACAGTCATGTATCTGGCAAGCAAATATACGTTTATTTGCGAGGTAAATAATGAGTTTTTCTAGGAAGTTTCAAGGTGGAGAAGGCAAAGAGCGAGGCAGACAATTGTATGGAATTATAATTGGTGCAACAAATCTGTAACATGTGAAAATGACAGGTATGAAACACGATATTTACCAGATCAGCAAGTGACTGCTTGAGAGTGCGTGGGACAATCAATGTCAAATATCCCTATTCCAGTTGTGCAGTGCACCACATCTTCATTCTTTCATCCTTCATCTTTGCCTCTTCCCTCATTAAATAAATGAGATTGGAATTATTTCTCTGCTCTGACTTTGTAGTACCTTGCTGGTTAGTTTAGAAGTTAATTTTTTACAATCCAAAACGTCTCAAATATGTATTTTTAATTGGTGACAGACAGTATAACAAGAATATTGCAGAAAAAAAAGTTAAAACTAGTACAAATAGGAAAAAAAGCTAATGTATCTTATAAGACACACCAGGCAGTAAAGGGTTAAAATTAAAGGATGGGCTCGGAAGCTGCTTTGGCAGTCAGGGTTACAGAAGTTTTCTGCCCACTATAATATTGTCTTTCCATGCTTATCCTCACACCTCAGCTGACCAGATAACTCGTAACGCTATTATTAGTATACGTGAAATTGACGTGTTAAGAATGCCTCAAGTGACATCTATCCTTGTATCAAAATGTACCGGGGAATGATAACTGGAAACATTACGCAGGTGCCTGAATATCTTTCATTTCTTGAAAGGAACCTAGTAGGTCAGCTCCAGACGAGTCTAAATTTCGAAAGGATTAACTTGACAAGAATGCAGTGACAGCTATTCCAAGTGATATGCGCTACTACAACCCTCGCATCGCAGTGGATGAAACAATAGACGGCTTGGGACGATACATAGCCAACCCTATTGTTGGGAAACTAGATTCAGAACCTCCCTCTAAACCACATTTGATCTGTCTGAGAAATCCTGAGCACACAAGTCGTACCACAGTAGCAGGATTTGTTAACGACGGGTTGTCAGTTTTGCGGCCTGGAGGTGCACAAGCAGATAAAGCGCTTGTTTTGTATTCCAATGCTGCGGCCTATATTTTAACAGGACAAATTTTAACCGTCCTATATTTTCTTTACTATCCATTAATTATTAAACTTTGAGATAACATTCTTATTTTGAAAGCCGCTGACACGTTTAACGTCTTTTTACAAGTACTGTTTATTTCACATGTTTGGCTCATGTACTGCACTGTGTAGCTGAACAAGTGAGAATTAATTTTTCAAACGTAAATAATCTAATAGTGTCAACAAAAAGCTATTTGGTAATCCACAAAGTACAATATTACAAAGAATACGTGTCACATGTTGCCTTGCCATCCAAGCCTATCTTAATACGACAGGGTGCTTGGCTTCAAGCTGTTAGTATTTACAACATTTTGAAGTTTTCAAGCCAATTGAAGGTCGCTCAGTGCAAGATTCTCAGAGTGTATTCAGTTAACCGAATGTACGTCTTGCTATTGCAAACATTCACAGCAATTTTGCGTGGATTTGAGACAGCATTGAACAACTAAAAACTCCGGGCCTTCCCCTACAAGAATCCATGAAAATTGTGGAGGATGCTACATTGAAACCTATTGGTACCATGACGGGGGAAATAGGCGTCAGAGTTTCTAACAAACTCCAAGCAGAGTTGAAGCGAAATTGAGGTTGTTAAATTTTTCTGTTAGCAAAATGACTAGTGGAGAACAAGGAAAACCTCCAAAAGATGTTTCACACAGTAGCTTCCATCGTTTAAAATATACAGTGCCGACTTGCTGCGATGCTAAAAGGTCCTTCTCAGCCTACAAGAGCATTTTATCCTACCAACGGCAAACCACGATAGTGAATAACTAGGAGAAGTACTTAGTGACACACTGTGCATCTTTGTAAAGGCACTGTACTAGCTGCATTGCTGAGTAGAGGATATAACGGTTAATTATATATAATTAACTTATTATATTAAGTGCTGTTAACATTTAGTTTTAATGTTCAGTGCCCGAGGACATAGTTTCGCTTCTTCTTCACAAATGTAGAGTCATTGAACTTCTTAAAACTATCTTAAGTATTTTACTACCTACGCTTTTGATTTAATGAATTGTATACAATTGCCGAAATTAGAGGTAGCTTATAAAAGCTAATATGAACTTGCTCGTTAATCTGTTGCTTTGACATACAATTTAGACAACAAACCTTGTTACTATTACATATTTTCCTGATATTTACTACATTTTATGTGTATATTTCCCACTTTATGTTATATAAAAATCCAGGTCCTAGTGATGATATGTACTTCTGAAAAACTATATACCTCTTTTCAACAGTTCCTTCAAGGGCTAAATATCTCGCTCTTTGTATATATATATATAATTTTCAGAGAATATATGAGATAAAGGGCCTGGGGAGTTTGGTATTTCCCAAGTTTTTTTCAAACTTTGTTGAACATTAATGTACCTATGCCTTATCTTCCTTTCAATCTACCAGCAATAGACAGCGGAATTAGGATGTTTAAGGAGTATCAGAGAGACAGACAGACAGACAGACAGACGGACACAGACGACAGATAGACAGACAGACGGACACAAACGACAGATAGACAGACAGACTGACAGACAGATAGACAGACAGACGGACGGACACAGACGACAGATAGACAGACAGACAGACAGACAGACAGACAGACAGACAGACAGACAGACAGACGGACAGACAGACAGACAGAGAAGTATGTTGTAGCTTTTGGTGACGTTTCTGAGAAAGCAGTGTAACGAATGGAGTATTTGTGTAGGTATAATAATCAAGGATTCCATAACGCTGTGTTTGTATACTGGAGCTCTGCTGGGTGGTGCTAGCGTATATTTCACTTGGAAGATCTCGGAGAATGATTTTCTCACTAAGACGTGACCAATATGGAAAGTATCAACAAATTTAAGCATTTCCGAGTGCAACTGAGCATTTTATTCGATATTTTTTCGCTGTAGTCAAATGTGTTGAAATAGTGCTTAATTGAATTATTTTTAATCACAACTCAATATTTTATTTAAATTGAAGGTTTTCTAATCCATATTAATTAAACGCATTTATCGGCATGACATTTATTTTTGAAGATATTTAAATATTTGCCTGTTTACGTTGTCCTAAGAAGAAGCATAGAAAGTGTAGGAGTTTGCAAGGGCTTCCAGACTCCTTAAAATGTACCAACTGTATCCAGGAGATTCAGTGCTTTTCAATTTTTCAATATTAATAAATCACATACGCTATTTCATCTTTGGAATATCGAATGCCCAGGAGAGGCTTTTCTATAATTCAGGAGGAGATATGGACTAGCTACCTTTGTAATATTTTCCTGGCCCGAAGTCTGAAAACTAAACGCATCTCTTGGTTTTATTTGCTTCTATTCCATCCCAGAACTCACAGTAAAGAAAAAAAAACTTTTCCTATCAGATGATTTCATTTCCTTTAGCCACGAAGCCCCCGCTTCTTTGTGAGTTGCTGTACCAAAAAGGACAAGGGCTGGCGTCTTTTTCTTCGGTTGTCCAGTTCAGACATCTTGAAGGCAGTATAGCTAGCTAGGGCATGCCAAGTGCCTCAAAACTTTCCTTTGCTTCCGTTTTTTATTTTCACGGCTGAAGAGACAGGGACCGACATGATCCACATCTCTCTGGAGTTTAAATGAAAGCGAAAACGTGGAAAAAAGGAAGAGAAAGAAAGGCGGCGCGCGTTTCCCTCAGGCTTGATACCAAACGTTTTCGCCTGCGTTGTCACTTTCTTCGGTGCAAGCTTTTTTCGTCTTGATTTTCGCCGTCGCGGAAGTTTTCAATTCCAAACAAGCATGCATCGCTTCCTCTTCGGGTCGACCAAGGTTAGCAAGCTCACAGCATCCAACGACGTTTTTTATCGATATCAAAGTATTCTATTATCCTCCAACGAAGTAATGAAAATGTTCCTACCACTACGTTCGTAATAGTAGTGCAAGGGCAAACTATCACTCAGAGGAAACATCAAAGAAGGCTTAATCTAAGGGTACATCTGTCAACTATTTCTGCTACATTTTAGTATCTTTAAATTATTGCCATATCCACTGATTTTTCTGTTAGTTTAACCCTTAAACGCTTCACTTATTTCCACTCCTACTGGGTGAGACTTCCGCTATTTATTTCGCTTATACCACGTGTTTTATAGGTATTTGAACGATAATATAGCTTATGACTGTGTGACAAGCGAAAGTGATCCTGTGCTAAATGCAGTAAACGAATTCTTAAACTTGTTAAAGGTAGCACAATAAGTTTATAGACTGAAGAACAGTTAGTAAAATCTCTTACGTTAGACATTTTATTATTTGTTTCAAAATTAATTACTCGTTGAGCATTAAAAATACTATTATAGCATCTTCAGAATCCTCCCAGCCCCTTAAGACAAGGTGTCGCCTTACGTGCAAATCCTGAAGAATATAAGCATTTTACTCAGAAATGCCTTTCACATTCTTTCACCACTTTTGCAGCTTCTCTTTATTATTTTGAAGCTCACCCCTTGTTAACCTTCTATTTATGTTTGTGGTATATAAACAACAAAATTTCAATATTTTAATCAGAAGTTAAATTCTAATTTTCTAATTACTACAAGTTGTTGTGTGAATGAAATCACTCAAATAATTTCTCCCTAAACCACTGCTATTCGTAATGCAATCTTTAGTTTCAGCGTAAAACAACCTCATCAGATCAACACACTAATGCCTATAACCTCTCAGGGGCCGTGCCGTAGCCGAGTGGTTAGACCATTCGCTCTCACCAGAGCAGCCCGTGTTCGATCACAGACCGCATGTGGGACATATGGTGGACAATACGGTTCAGGGGCCCGATCCCTCCGGGATTTTCAATTTCCCGCACCATCTCATTCCACCAGTGCATGATCATGCATGATCAATGTCACCGCCTGCAGCGCTGCATGTAGTAAAAGCGGGCGTTAAACACTACCAAAAATGTATATTATATTAAATATAACTATAATGCACACACACGGTAGAGAGAGCGAGGGAGAGAGAGAGAAGCACACGCACCAGGTGGCCCATTTCATTCGGCATTGGCGTTAGTAGATATCCCTTCATGCGTTAAAAGGGCTGTAGAAAGCAGTGACACAATTCTAGCCATAGAGACGTCAGTGGCCTGTTCTAACACTCAGCGAAGACGTCAGATGAGAGGCAGTTGAACTAGTGTGTCTAGTCCGTGATCATAGAGAATAACAGCATAAACGGCACAAAAGGTCTCACTTCACTTACAAGATGTTTATTATCCAGGGAATAAACTCACTCCTGTATATGGTGCTATTGTCTAACATTACGGATTACATATTGTAAAGTGCAAGCATGAGGGCACGTAATGTTTCATTGGTATTTGTTCACTTCCTATTATTATTGTTCTATTTATTATTATTATTATTATTATTATTATTATTATTATTATTATTATTATTATTATTATTATTATTATTATTATTATTATTATTATTATTATTATTATTATTATTATTATTATTATTATTATTATTATTATTATTATTATTATTTGTTTTTATATTTGATTGTAGTTATTGTTCTTGTATACATACACGCACACACATACATGTATACACTAACAATATGGTACATTAGGAATTCAAACAATAACACTGAACAATGTAATCAAGCTGAACTACCGTGTATGCACTAATAATAAGTTGGCGGATCCCATGTAAGGGCGTATACGAGTAATTAAAGTTGATTTGACGACACTTTACGTTTGTTTTCATTTGTTCATTATCAAAATATATAGATCTCAAATATGACTTAAAATATACAGGAGGCAGTAACTTACACACAGTACATGGGCAGTGAAATTTCGCAAATCTAGATTAAGTTTGAAAGCAACAGAAAAGCAAATCAAAGTAAGCTTATCTCAACCGCTACTCACTGGAGTAGGTTTGTGTATTGATTTTACATATATATTAGCTAAGAATACGCACTCAAACTGCCAAAAGTATCCTAAGAATAAGACTTACAGGAAGTCGTTGAGTGTGAGAAGTGCGCAAAATTAAGAATAGCAATAAATGAACAAAAACAGTCCCGCTGAAAACCACACAGTCAATGTAGTACTGTCTAAAAACTCGCTGATTGTATTAGAAGATTTTAAACTTTGAAGCATTATACGGCTATAATCTAAATTTTATATCATTAGCCTCTAAATTGGTATAAAGGGGTGCTAGAAAATGTATCGCTTGACTGCTACATATTAGATTTTTACTCTCCCAACCAGCTACTATTAGGAGGTAAGAGGAAATACTGTGTTTCACCCAATATACATGTTGTAGGATCCCCTGAAATCAAAACAATTTCTAAAAGCGTGTATGTGTGTGCGTTCGTGGGTATCTTAATAACCCAAATTCGGTTAATCTTGAATTAGACGTTTAAGTTCAGGGTATCTCAAGGGTAGCTCAATATTTTAAGCAAAGCCTGCCCCCCTTTCATAGCAACCTTTACATGGAAAAGACTTCCTTGTTTCTTGTTTTATCAAGATGGCTCAAATTATTTACACTGAAATATCAAATTTTGACATGGAAAAATAAGCACGTGTCTTAAATTTTCTATGAACTTATCCCTTTTTACGTATTTAACTTTGTATATCTTACAATAAGGAAATCTTAGTAGAGAGAAAAAAGAAACTTGCTGCAGAAAAAACGAACTTAATAAAATGAACAATTTGTGTAACATCATTTACTGGTTCTAGCAGCCAATGCATGTATATACCATTTTCTGAGCGTCACTTAACGAACATGCTTGAACGTTTGCAACTCTTGCTTTTATCCCCTTACTATACTTTCAATCGTCATTTGTTGTTGCCAGGAATACGGTCTGAGTGCTAAATTTGAAACAATCCCCACGTACAAATACACTCTAGAGGGGAGAGAGGATTTACTTTTTATGTGAATAGTGCAATATATAGTGTGAAACATAACCCCGTGGCACAAAAGCCCTTTTGGAGCCCCGCCTGACCGCTGCGTCCCCCACCTCTATCCACCGCAGGCATCATGAGTGGAGTGCAGTACTGGAGGTGGGACGTGGTCGGTGCCCTGGTCCATCCCGGCCGGTTATGCGATCTTCTCAACCAGGGGCCGCTACTTTTCAATCAAGCAGCTCCTCAATTGGCCCCTCAGGGACCTAACGAGGCTGACTGCACACCGGACCAGGTTTCAGCGGGAGAAAATCCCCACGCCGGTACCGGAAATCAAACCCGAGCCTCCCGCTTGGTAAGCAGCAATATATAATGTATATTCTACAAATTTGTCATTGTTATAACGGAAGCAGTTCAATGGCAGCTACGGAAAGTTCAACATGGCCGAGATTACATTGAATTGAAGTACTGCCAATCTTACAATGCGATTTACAAACTACTATGCAAAGCCTATGTTGCAAATCTTGTTTTGATACAATTCACAGGTTAAATATATCGTGCTGCATTTACGAATACGAATTGTGTTGTTAATCCGACAATGAGGAAGTGTGAAATACTAAAACAATGCTTTATGCTAATATCTACACGTGAGACACATTCATTTAAAGCCAACAGTTTACCTACCTGCGAGATAGGACCTGTATTGCCAACTTAACAACTACAATTAACACGTTTCTTTACTTGGGTTACCTTCTAGAAACAGTTGCTGAACAGACGGAATGTCAACAAAAGTAACCAGAAAGCACTATAATGGTGTAAATGTGTCACATTTGACTTTTCGTGAATTCCAGTACCTCGCGTTCTCTATACCTAGAGAAAATCGTGTGAATACTTCACATCAGGTTTTTACAAAAAGGTCCTTTACTACATGTCGGTGTAAAAGGACATGTTATAATATGTAAATATGCAGATAGTGTCGTATCTTTTGGTTTGTACTAATTAGAGTTAACCCGGACTTGCTGCACGCACTGCATGATACTAGAAAAATACTCAGAAAATGAATATGTTTCCCTGTAGATATTTTAATCCTATAGTTTTCTAGGCGTAATTGGGGAGGTTTCGGATGATGTCGGAGCAGCACTTGGTTTTGCATGGATGGACATGCAGAAAATACCAACTTATAATTAGACGAGAGATAGTGTTGGCTGTGCTGCTGAGACCATATTTGTTTTGGAGTTCTTGCTTTATTAAAATTCTGCTTACATGAGCCAGTACTGGATAGGTAGAGAGAGGACTCAGTTTCATTTACAGAGGGATGTGTTTTCATAACGAAGGGAAACCAAAAGCATTTTCGAAAAGAAAAAAATGGTATATGGTGGTGAGAAATACATGTTTCTGGTGACGTAATTCAACCTTCACTAATTTTCAGCAAAGCTGCAAAAGTTTGCTGTTATTTTAATTTGTTAACATATTCATATTTTATTAAATAACTGTAGGAACAGGCATTTTAGAAAAGGCTAAGTTTTCACTCAATAATAGAAATGTACTTCTGTAACGCATGTTATATATTAACATATTTTATAAAACTCTTCTTTAGCACTAGCGATATGGCTATAATCAGTTTGGATAGTCTTGAAATTATACTCTATACACAAATTATAATACCTACTTAGTGTGTATTACGTCATTCCATATTTCTTAGCGTTCTCAGAATCAATTCCTAAGTCGTACAAATATTATCTCTCGGTATTGGAATGAAGCATGCATTATTTCAGAACCTCATCTACAACAATAATTAGTGAAATTTAGTTTCTGAAATTATCTTTTTAAGGCACGCGCTTCTGAAAATATGAATAATATGAACATTTTATATGCTTTTGAATGTTCCCTCTAAAATTTGACAGACTCTACGTGGAAATCAGTGGTACAAAATTAATTGTAACACTGTTGTGCACACAAATGTAAGTTAAATTTGGTGCTCATTCATTTTTATGATTTTCAAGATTTTTAAGCATTAAATTATTTTCTGTTAGCCATTTGATATATATTAATGACTTTTTCTGTACATATACACCTAGGTTCTGGAAGCACGAAGATGTGTGTGTTTGTGTGTGTTTGAAAGAGAGAAGGGAGGGAGAGAGAGGGAGGGAGTGAGAGGGAGCGACAAGGGAACCGAGGGAGAGACATTTCATTTTAGAGGGAAAAATAAAAGTAAAAAGCCTAACGTCATCTGAAATGATCAAGTAAACACCATCGATATGAGCTAAAGGATTGAGCATATAAATGGGGGATATTTTGTTTGTTCGCCAATGAAAGTTATAAACAAAACATTTGAAGCACAAAAGCATAAAATTCTTTCAGGAAGTTCACATATATACATGCATGCTCTGTAAGATAAAACTTTAAATCCTTCAGAGAAACAGCTTGGATTTTATGCCCTTTGCATTGATTTATAGCAACAAATTTTGACTAAAGTAATGAAAGCATTTAAATGTATCATCCTTGCGTGTGATGTTCTTCTGGTAGGAAGAAATGCAATACTTATTCAAAACAGTTCTATAATTTTACGGAGTTATTTTCTGTTAAAGAAGATATTATAGTCCCGGAAATGAAATATTTCATATGTTATTCTCACCCCGCCCCCCCCCCCCTCTCTCTGTCTCTCATTAACTTTCAGGACCTAACCGGATAGTAGAATGAGAGTCATCGGGAATTTCCAAATAAAGCACAACGCAGGAGAAAAGTGTGATGTTTGAGTATCATTACTTTTTGTCCTGTCTCTTCAACAACTATTCTTACAAAGTATTATTCTTCCATCTGACTATTCTTAATCAAGATACAGTTTCAATACGCATTTGCAAATTTCGTTGTAAGTATAAGAATGATACAATAGGTTATAGTACTTTTTGAAAAAGCGTGTCATTATATCATGGCTTTGGATATCCATTCTCCTTACTTGAGCACTATAAAACAAGCAAATAGTGACTGCCCACTTGAAAAAAGGATTTATTATAACATTCCAGCTAATAACAAAGAATATCTCGGAAATGCCTAATTTCACATACATTGTGCTTTAAAGAGTTGTATATATCTTTTTTGTAATAAGAGTTTGTCACTTCTTACAGTCTAACAATCATGCAGAGTTCATTCAGAAGGAAAATAGGTTTAAAGGCTCATAAGAGAAAATTTAAGATGCATCCATTTTGATAATGCAAACATCTTAAAGATATGGATCGTGAAAGCTGTTTTTGAAAACGAAAGGTTGTCAATTTAAAGGGTAGTTTGGAATAGGGGATATTATTGAACACCTTCTTGTCGTATATTTGGAAGAAGCTGAGTTTAAATACTAAGTTTCAGTGTTTAACAGAAAACTTATTATTTTTTTTTTTTAATTACGCTGTTTGCTTACCTACCCACACTCCTCCCCCACATGCACAAACACGTACGGGTGGACCATTTTCTAATGCGTTGCACTCACATGACTTTCTCTACTCTTGTATAAACTATTTTTAAAGACGCTTATTCCTCTATGTCATGTTAATCGAGGTAAATATTTGCACTTATTACTAATTTTCTTGTGGACGGCAGGGAAGTATGGAAATGAGTAGGCTTTAAACGTTAGCCGTTTTAAAGCTGGTCGCTGTGCGATGCCTTTAAAATTACATTATCTGCACATGGCCAAGATAACAAACATAATACCACCACTGAGTTACCTGTGTACTGCGTATTTTTAATATGCATCACCGCGTATAATATCATTAAATTGGCGAAGAACACCCGCAATCACTTTGACCGATTTCATTGGAACGGATTTCCTAAGATTAAAGTTAAAGCTAGCTCCTTTTTCATAAGGCGTTATGAAAAGCGTTGGAACATAAAAGAATCGATTAGAGGAACAGCTGAAAACAGTATTAGAACAAATAATAAATACAAATTAAAATAATTTACATTCGTAAGTTAGTGCAACCAACTATTTCATAGTTGTATCTGTCGAAACCCGCATTCAAGTGCTTCTATCGTGGTAACGAGCGCTTGCAATGAAATGAAAGTAAGGAGATACAAAGCAAAAAAAAAAAAAAAAAAAAAAAAAAAAAAAAGTTTCCGATTAAAGAAAAGTACAAGAGTTCGGAACTTGAAAGAAATAATAAGCAATATCTCGGAAATGCTGAATTTCACATAGAAAATGAATGTGAAATAAATACTGTGTTTTAACATCTACAGTTTTGTACAGGAAGATTTCTCTCTCTCCCTCTATCGCTCTCTCGCTCTCCCTCCCCCTCTCTCTCTCTCTCTCTCTCTCTCTCTCTCACTGTTTACCAGCTATGCGAAAGTCATTAGGAGTAAACATGGGCTATAGCAAGAAAATTTAAAATATAGGTTTCATTTGCCATAAAAATGTCTTAAACATATATCATTTTAATCGAAATCGTTAGATTCATTTTTGAGAAAATAAAAATTTTTAAAAACCTTTCCATGTAAAAGGTACTTTAGGGAGGATGAATTTTCTTCAAAATCTTCGTGTTTCATCCTTGAAAGATATTAAAATTAAACAACCAATTTGGTATTTAACCTACTTTTCGTTTTTGAGTTATGGTGTTCACAGACAGACACATACATACATGCGCGCGGACCTGTTTTTAAAATGCTCTTTTTTGTGTTCAGGGGACCTGAAAACACATATTTCCGGTGAAATCTCTATATCGACATTTTGGGTCGAATACAATACTTTACCAACTTACTATACGTAATAGGGAAAGTAAAAATGCTTTTTTAGGAATAAGGTAGTTTGAAAAAATATAATTCAAAATTTCGAAATTAAATCTCGACGTGCAGCTTTTGAGTTAAATACACTTAAACTTAGTAAGTAGTTGAGAAGGTAAAAGAATAAAGAAAAAATCTGATGTTTTGCACTCACATGACTTTCTCTACTTTTGTACTAACCATTCTTACAAACTCTTATTCCTATATCTTCTTCGTGTTAGTTAAGATAAACAATTGTACAAATTATGTTATTGCTTATTTCCTTGTAGGTACAAGGGGAATATGGAAATACAGTAGGCTTTGAGCGATAGTCAAATCTTTTAAAGCTTTGAGATCGCGTTCCCTTTGCACACTTAACATATCAAAAATGAGCAACGATGTTCCATTCCACGAAAGTTCTAAGTTTTCCGAAACTGACACACAAAACAAGTAATATATCCGAAATGGTTCACCCTACAAGAACATTTATTCTGACATAAATTGTGTATTTTAGCAAGATCTACATATCATGTAGAGTAAGGTTTTATCTATCTCTTAGGGTTTACGAGTTATTCAAAACTCATCCAGACTAAACAAAATTACATAGGCTATAGTCAGAAAATTCAAAATATACATTTCATTTGTCATAAAAATATCTCAAACATATGGCATTTTAATTAAAATCGTTAGAGCCATTTTCAAGAAAATCAAAGGTTTCGAAACATTTTCCATGTAACGGGTAGTTTAGAGTGGGGCTATTTTCTTCAAAATCTTCGTGTTGCATCCTTGAAAGACATTAAAGTCAAATACCAACTTTGATTTTTAACCGACTTTTCGTTTTTTAGTTATGCTGTCCACAAGCTGACAGATACACAGACTGAAGACACACAGACTGACACACAGACTGACACACAGACACACACACACACACACACACACACACACACACACACACACACCACATGGACCTTTTTCTAAGGATGCTATTTTTGGGATTCAGGGGTTGTCAAAACATTCGGTGAAATCTCGACATCAAATTTTTGGGTGGAATACAATACTTCCTTCTACTTACCAGTAGAGAAAGTAAAAAGGTACCCACTTCATTCGAGACTTAAACATGATATCTGCAGAAGACACAAGAGATATTTTCTCTTCATTGCCCTTGGAAACCAAAAACTTCGGAGGTGTTTAGTTTCTGCAATAGATGCTGATAATAGCAGATACTATAGTTAACGAATAACGCATGCGTTTACCTCAATAAATAATCGTATGGAGTGCCCAAGGTTTGACAATTAATATTACAATGTTAAAGTTTGGAATCAGTGAACTAACTTTAATGATATTGATCTCTCCACAGGTATAAAGCAAGCTCAGGGCTTATTACACCAATGCCATTAGTAGCCATTAAGCTAATGAAGCTACCAAAGCAAATAGGGCTAGTGCACGTGTATCAAATCTTATTTCTAGGCTTACTGGCTTCTTCTGTCACAACAGTGTAATACAAATCTTGTAAATAGCTACCTACTTTTTTGTAGTCTACATCCGTTTTCTTAACATTTCCCTGCAGGAGGGTCCTTGTCACTTGCATGCGTCTGTCTCAATCCTCCCCTTCTTTAGAAACATCCAAGTGGCTAACAACTTTTTCTGAGAGCTCGAGAAGGGATGTTAATTTCCTTCTCACACACAAACTTGCCTTCTTCTCCACAAGCTATTTGTCCCCAAGTTCCCTTCATAGGCCAGCAAAATTCTCTTATTGTGAGACGAAGTCTCAAGTCGGTTACAAAACCAACCCCTTAAACAGAGGTACCAGAGCTCCAAAGAGTCATGAATTAAAATCACAGAGTCTGTTTTCACAGCAGGCAAAGCCAGATTTACTATAACACATTGAAGGAACAAATTTCTGCAATTTTGAGGATACTAGGCTTAGAACTCGTAGACATTTTTGTTACGAAAGACAGAAATAATACATATTTCCATTGGTGTGAGGCTTGGGTTCCAAGAGAAGTTTTTTAATGGGTTATGCAGGGTAGGGGATAATGCTTCGGCTATACGTTAATCAGGGATTCTACATGATGAGGCTAACAAATATGTCCAATACAAGAATTGTCAATAAAGAACCGTTTCAGGTGAAAAAAAAAAATGTCTCAAGTATTTGAAGCCATCTACCTTCTTGACAAATGGATATAAATGGTTTATTATTTCAGTAACCGTCGCGCGAATATTTTTTGAACAATGCTGTAATGCATTTCTACCCTAATTCACATGAATTTAGTCACAATTTAGTGTTAAAATTTCATGAAAGGTTTAATTTCTAAGAGAGATTAACGTCACCTTAACATTAAATTGTGATCAAATGCTTTCAAATTGGAATAAACAGACATGACAGCATTGTTCACACAGTGTTTGAATAACAGTTAGTGAAATAATAAACCATTTATAGCCGTTTGTTAATAAGCTAACTGGCCGAAATATTCTAAATATTTGACAAATTTTTTTCGCCGAAACCGTTCTTTATTCACTATAATTGTATCGGAGATGTTTGTTACACTCATCACGTAGAATCCCTGGTTAACATATGATTGAAGCAGTACCTTCTATCCCGTAAAAAATATTAGTAAGCCTTTGAAGACCTCCTCAGCATAAATATGAGGTATAGTACCAATAATTTGTTTTGAGGAATAAGACTAGCTTATATATTTTATAGCATGCGTATAATTATTTCAGTGTTGGCTAGTCTATCTTCAAATTAATGAAACAGATGTACTCCAGTGTTCTATAATTTAAAATTCTACCAAAGTGTTAACCTTAAATGAAATGCAATACTTATATTTACGAACCTACCTGTGTGCATCAAGTAAAGACTTTTTATTAAAATTAGACCACAGCAGATGCATAAGAAAAAATAAACTATTGAAAAATGCATGCGAAAGAAAAAGATAACAGAAGATCTCCTATAAACATATTAAAGCTTGCTTACTGCTGGCTTCAAGAGCTTTATTGCACTTTTGAGAATGCAAAATATTACAATATCGCGTGTTATGAATTGCTCTGATAAACATTCGCTGTTGCAATAACTGCTTACATTGCGTCGTGCCTTCTGTACCACACGTTTCTGGAGTTATTTACCAACCTGAAAGCGTAAGTATACTATGGAAAATTACAAGTCCACAATTGAAGTAAATATTGGTATAATACTTTTCATTACTTTGTCCTTAATTACCAATACAAATGTCTGCCCCTAGTAGCCTGTAAATATACAGGAATGAGTTTATTCCCTGGAAAATAAAGTCCTGCAAGTGAAGTGGAAAATATTCTAAGACTATTATTGTCTATTATCACGCGCTACATACGCTAGACTGGCATCCCGCTCACTTCTCTTTCAAGCAGAACAAAGTTCACGCACGCCACTGACTGGATTTACCCCGTGATTTCTGCAACTCTTTTAACGCACGAAGGGTTATCTAATTGCCCCAATGCCGGCTGTAGTGGTCCGCTTGATGTACATATATAAAAACAGTAAAGGCATATAATATTTATATGAATACCTTCCCACCAAAGAAAAGCAGGAAACGAAAGAGCGGATGAATTGGCTAAAGAGTTTTACTACTGTCTAATTACACCACTCTTTTGATACTCCACAACAGTGCAATAAGAAACATTAGTTAAAATACTGGTGACTTGGAAACAAAACTAGCAAAGATCTATAGCAGGCAAACCCCATAGGTACGAAAGGGCTCCACACTTCTCTTCCATACCACCACGTAAGTACCAAGTACTAATATGCAGATTGAAAATGGGTCTCACAAGGTTAACTTATTCACACCTGTAATGCTCAGGTATATCCTATATCCTAACCGTATGCATGAAGCACGTCACAGCAAGAAAACAACACAGCATCCCTACAGACATATGTCAGAAGCTAAGCGACCACCAACTGCTACACCAAGAGTCTACTGGAATCTGCTGCAATCTACTGGAATCTACTGGAATCCATAAACTAATCAGTACTGCTGTCTTAAAATATGCAGTTGCTTTTGTGTTGTTTAACATGCAATTCACCACTGAGTTGCACTTTGTGGTATTGTAACTTATAACTACCTATTATTATGCAATCCCATGATATCACGATAAAACCCGAAGTCAAAGTGACCGTAAGTAAAGAACTAGAAAAAATAAAATTCTTGTTATTACAGTTTACAACATTCTCATATAAGTGTATAAAGGCTCAGATTTGTAACTCGTATAGTTTCAGAGAAGGGCAACATAGATTTAGGAAATTATAGCTTCAAGATGTCAAGCAAATTTACTTTGCAGCATGTATTGCACATTGTATATTATAAATTCTACAGCATGCTTATTAGCTGTGTCAATAGGTTTGAGACCACAGTGATTACCTAATTAAATTTTCCTCCAAAGGTCACTTAATCCAATTTAATTGCTAAGAATTTCAGTAAAATAGTTGCAGAATTTGGAGAATCATACATTTCATTTCAATTTTGTTTTTCAAGTTTAAATGCCTCCTGCTCCAAATACATCATGCATATTCTGAATTAAAAGTAGAAAAAGCCAATTTGATGACCTTAAATGTATAGGTATATTCCCATAAGACATTTGGCGTAAGTATTGTTTTATGGACATTTTTACCTTAAAGAACGCCAGCTTGATTGAAGTCCAGCCACAAATGTTCATTGCCATCTTCACGTTTACATGGTATTAGAAAGCATTAAGAATTATTGCCATGGCGGAAAAGTTTGGGCTGGAAGTTTGAAGGGGCATGACAAGTAATGCGTGCTTGTTTGGTTTGTAATAAACTCAAATAAAGGTACGATAGAGCATATGTAACATTCAGAACATAGAAGGAAACAGTGAGATGATCAGATGATATTGAACAAGACCGTTCGGTTTGTTTCGCAAGAAGGAGGAAAGACTGAAATAACAAACATTTGACCAAAATATTACCCTACCTCATGTCTACAATAATAAAAAAAAACATTAGGAACCTATGGTTGTGGTGTGAGTAGCACCTATGTGCTGTAAACACAGTAAAAGTGTAAAGATGGGTTAAGCTGGCTACAAGCGATGTGGGAAAACAAGACCAACTTCTCTGACATGTTATGATGGATGTAAGTACATGAAAAAACATAACGCCCAAGAAATATTATTCCCTTGGATATTGTACAATTTGTAAACCAACTGTTCATGCATAGCATACATACCCACAGCATCGAACCCTGTACTTGCAGATGTGTTTCGTAATCGTTATTAATGCACTGCAATAGATATAAGGGCGCAATTAGCTTGTTAGAAAGGAAATGTGATGGTCAGAACTGGCATTAGACCAAATGTATGTACATCAATTTGTCAGAGCCCTGCAGTGGCAAGACATGATGTATAGAGATTGTCTGTCGGACAAGGCCGAAAACACGGCTTTACGTGACGTCACACATTCATCTCGCTGTCGAACAGGTGGGTGAGACTTGCGGCGAGAGGGAGGGAGTGGGAGGGGGTGACTGATGACTGTGGAGTACCAAGAGTTCCCACTAACACCTGCATCCTCCACATAAGAAATGGCTTTTACCGTATTTTGTATTGCTACCCCACACACCCTCAGTCACCGCATAAACCTCTTTTCTAAATCAATCTCTTTATCTTTGTTTTAATATTTAATAGTTCTGTTAGGCTATGTGCAATTACGTATGTATTATGTGGACATTTGAATCGCCCGCGCTGCCTGCCCTGAAGCACAGAAGATGACATCCCTGCATTCAGGGTACCAAGTACATACAAAAAGGCATCTTTAGATTAAATTACCCCTATCATACTAACTTTTAGACGAAAATATTTTAACGTCCTAAACTACACGCAAAATTTATTTCATTAAACTCCATGCGAAATTAGAAACCCCCTTTTGGTAAGTGGAGTTTAAATGACAGTGAAGGTATAGAAATATATTTTTCGTTTATATTTAGGATTCATATTTGGACTCCACTGATTGATTTGGTGCATAGTTCATTAGTGGTTGTTCATTACAAATATATTGTCTGCTTTTAATTACTTTTCAACACGGTTTTTAGGAGCAGTAGAACTTGGATAATTCGAACATTTATAATTCGAAATCGTCTTGAATTCGAAGGCCTTTTGTGAGTGGGTGAGTAGGGTTTAAGGGCCCGTCGACAGCTAGGTCATTAGGGCTCCTAAGAAGACCTTTTGTTATCCCTTGAATTTATAATTAATACTCATGTATTCCAACTTCATTTCCCTTAATTCGAAGTCTTTTTTCAGAAATATCAATCGAAAATTAATTTGAACGCCAAAGTTTAATATGATAACTTCGTCCAGGTGTTTCTGCAAAAGGAGTCATAGCTCCGGGGTGTTTGTTTTGTCAGAATGCAGTTGGAATGCTGTTCGGGGGTGGAATAGCTTTCC